>JAJIBD010005963.1:0-41908 GCA_021461705.1 Cryptotis parvus
TGACAGGACATATTGAGATATTACTTGGTGCCCGCTCTAGCAAATAGATGATTAACGGGGAAGATCGTGATCGTGATGTTCATGAAAAATGAACTAGTTCCAGAGTCCCCATTCACTCTCAATGGAACAAACATCTCTGAATATGCAGTTATATGCATTCGAGATAGTCAACATGATGAACAACCTAAAACCTGAGCTGCGCAGGAGGAAGAGAGCAGCATGGAATGCCTTCAAAAGCATCAAAAGAAATAGCTAAAAAAAGACAAAAAACCTACGGCTCCAGGCATATCTCTTCAACTCCACTGTTCTCCCTGCACTAACATACGCTTCAGAGACCTGGGCCCTACAAAAGCAGGATGAGAATGCTATTTGGATCTCCCAAAGAGGAATTGAAAGAGCTATGCTTGGAATATCACTCCTCACTCAAGTGAAAGAAGGAATCTGGAGTTCTGACCTCCATCACTTTTCCAGAGTCAGGGGCGCTGTCTCGTTTGCCAAGTCATCGAAAATCAGATGGGCTGTACATGTAATACGATTTGGAGACAACTGCTGGACTAGAGCCCTTACCGACTGGATCCCAAGGGATGTCAAAAGATCACATGGCCGCCCACCTACAGATAGTCAGACTTCTTTGTCAAGACCCTGAACGAAGGGTTTGAGGCTCTTTGTATTCCTGAAGCAACCAGATGCCATTGGGCTACAATGGCACGTGATAGGTCAAATGGAAATGTTACTGGTGCCCACTAGAGCAAATCGATGAATAACGGGATGTCAAGTGATCAAGTGATCAAGTGATGGTTAGTTTTAAATTTATAAGGAAAGACAGATATCAACAATCCTCACATATATTACTAGAAGATGCAAAAAAAGATTTGAGACATTGAACTATGACACAAATTTATTTACTGTCTAGTGTCTTGTGCCGCTGTGAACTTCATAATGATGATTTTAAAGACCTGCATCCTCTTCTGTGTTTTTGATTTAAGTCTTTTTCTGGACTCTGGCTGAGCATTATTTGATGTGAACTTTCTGCTGAATTCTATTTGGTTTTCACTTGCCTGTATGTGATTGAAAAACCCAATATGCTCTAAAGACAGGAAAACTAATATGAAAGAAGCTCAATTTTTTCGTCAGAAGTTATTCCTTATGTATTAAACTCTTCTGTCTCGTGAGCCTTCACTTTTGCTGTCAGTTCACTTTAAAACATTTTGATGAAGTGAAAATGTGAGTATATTAGGGAATTGTGTACCACTTTTCCATCACTAGTTTTTAAGTCACAGAGGTGAGCACAGATAGGAAAAATGTACTAAACACTGAAGGAAAGTTTTCAAGGGAAGGAAATCATGTGAGATGAATCTCCATATGTACAGAAGCAGGCATTGGTTTGGGGTGTAAAAAGTGATTCAAAGGAAATGAAAAATAAGTTAAAAAGTGCCTTTTTCCTGATTGGAAAAAGCCCACTATCCAACAGATGGGCAAGTAAGAATCATAGGCACAATACTGGGTTTTATGATTTGAGTTGGCTCCATAGATGCTCGGGTCAGGAAGTGAGAGCTATGGTTGAATGGAGGTGGAAACTATTGGAGACAAGGGCAGGGAAAACCGAGATTGGAACTCTGGGTACATCCAGCTGCAGGATGGAGGAACTCTGGGTATATCCACCACAGGATGGGGGAAACTCTGGGTACATCCACCACCAGATGGGGAAACTCTGGGTACATCCACCACCGGATGGGGAAACTCTGGGTACATCCACCACAGGATGGGGAAACTCTGGGTATATCCACCACAGGATGGGGAAACTCTGGGTATATCCACCACAGGATGGGGAAACTCTGGGCACATCCACCACTGGATGGGGAAACTCTGGGTACATCCACCACAGGATGGGGAAACTCTGGGTATATCCATCACAGGATGGGGGAAACTCTGGGTACATCCAGCCGCAGGATGGAGGAACTCTGGGTACATCCACCACTGGATGGGGAAACTCTGGGTATATCCACCACAGGATGGGGAAACTCTGGGCACATCCACCACCGGATGGGGGGAAACTCTGGGTACATCCACCACAGGATGGGGAAACTCTGGGTATATCCATCACAGGATGGGGGGAAACTCTGGGTACATCCAGCCGCAGGATGGAGGAACTCTGGGTACATCCACCACTGGATGGGAAACTCTGGGTATATCCACCACTGGATGGGGAAACTCTGGGTATATCCACCACTGAATGGGGAAACTCTGGGTACATCCACCACTGGATGGGGAAATTCTGGGTACATCCACCACAGGATGGAGGAACTCTGGGTACATCCACCACAGGATGGGGAAACACTGGGTACCTCCAGCCACAGGATCGAGGAACTCTGGGTATATCTAGCCGCGGGATCGAGGAACTCTGGGTATCCACCTCAGGATGGAGGATCTCTGGGTACATCCACCACAGGATGAGGAAACACTCTGTACCTCCAGCCACAGGATGGAGGAACTCTGGGTACATCCACCACAGGATGGAGGAACTCTGGGTACATCCAGCCGCAGGATGGAAGAACTCTGGGTACATCTACCAAAGGATGGAGGAACTCTGGGTACATCCACCACAGGATGGGGAAACTCTGGGTACATCCAGCCGCAGGATGGAAGAACTCTGGGTACATCTACCAAAGGATGGAGGAACTCTGGGTACATCCACCACAGGATGGGGAAACTCTGGGTACCTCCAGCCACAGGATGGAGGGACTCTGGGTACATCCAGCCGCAGGATGGAGGAACTCTGGGTACATCCACCACAGGACAGGAAAACTCTGGGTACATCCACCACAGGATGGGGAAACTCTGGGCACATCCACCACAGGATAGGAAAACTCTGGGTACATCCACCACTGAATGGAGGAGGCTTTATATTTCCCTTTTTGCGGCCATGGCACTTTTTCAGCAACACATTCATAGTGTATATTCAATAAATACTCTTAATAGACTGTGAATATTTCTGAAAATGTATTTCTTTTAATATCAATTTTGTGAGCATGCAACATTGCTAAGTACAAAAGTCATACAAGCTCACAAACGACTTCAGAGACTGCCACTCTCCAAGAACATTGGAGGGCTTAGTAAGACATCATTAACCACAGACCCCTTAGCTGTTTACACTTGATTCCTACACATTTCTTCTCTAGTACTACAATCTTCACTCAGAAGCTATACTGTTTTGTAATTACAATTTAAACTCCTTGTTTCTGCTCTGAAGAGAAAGAATATCAATCAACTTCTAAAATTGCACATCTCCACTGTGTGAGCAAGACTCAAGGATAGGATATTTCCCCTAGAGCAACTGCCCGAAACTGAAGACATTATTAAAAAATAGTACCATAAATTTATCGTGGTATGTTAGCAAACTATGTTTACAGTTGATGAAAGGTAAATTGAGCAAGTTCATACTTGTTGAAAAATCTGAAATTGTAACAATTGCTAGCTATCAAATGAGTAGCATGGAAAGTGAAAAATCTGAACCATGCTACATTTTCAGACTACATGCCAGAAAAATTCTTTTTGAAATTCTAATGCAAAAATTAAGTTCAAATGGAATTTCAGTTTTTATAAAGCACACTTTCTAAGAGCTAATTACATCCATGTTATTACATCCATGTCATTATTCGGAAAGTTGACCTCTCAAAGAAAATTCCCCTTCCTTCTACAACATAAGGAGGTCAGCTCTTCCATTCCAAAAGTTCCTCAACAGATAAACATGATTTAGTTTTATGACATGTACCATGGAACACTCCTTAGAGACAGATATCAGTTCAAATCTTAAATTCACCATTTATTAGGTTTTAATTAATGGAGTTTTCTGATATGTGAAATAGTACTCTGTGTGTGTGTGTGTGTGTGTGTGTGTGTGTGTGTGCTGTGTCTTGCATATGTGCCTGTGCCTGTGCATGTCTGTGTCTCTGTGCCAGTAGGGGGGAGGCAGCAATGTCTCCCATGCAATGTTCGGGTGTGTTGGTTTCCCAAGGGATATGAGGCCAACTGGGCCATGTGGCCCGTGGAGGCAGTGCTGCTTGAGTCCTGCTGTGCTTTCTCTAAAGCACATCATTTGAGGGCTAGGTGAGAGAATCCGGTGCAGAGATTAGCATAAATTTGCTTCCTAAATAAGCATTAAATTCTTATTACCAGACAAATCCCTTAGTTTTCTACTCTTTCTTTCCCTATAAAGCAAATTACCTGTATATTATTGATTAGCAAGTAAATTATTTGAAAGACACTGAATTTTTTGCTAAGCAATGTTTTGTGGGATGTAGGCATTTTTGGAAAGTAGATTTTTAATCTTCTAGGTAAGGAATGCCTCTGGGTTTGAGTACAGCAGACAACGTAGCAGTGAGAGGTCAAAATAATTCAAAAGCGCCATATGACTTCACAGTTTCGTACTATTAAATATTCAGAGACAAGCATGACACCACATGCATTAATAATAATATGTCACAGAAGAATATACACCCTCCACATTTACTCAGCACTAATCCTAAATTTTACAATACCACATTGATATGGTTTTGAATTTCATAACTTATGAAGAGAGCATCAGATTCACAAGAAAATTTTCAGAATTGTAAATGAGTGTTTCAGAATTGTAAAGTGGTTATTTTATTTTATCTTTTTTTTTGGTTTTGGGGGGTTACACCCAGGAATGTTCAGGGGTTATTCCTGTTCTCCATTTAGGAATCACTTCCAGTGGGTGTGGGGGACCATGTGGGATGTTGGGGGGGTCGAACTTGGGTTGGCCACATGAAAGGCAAGTGTCTACCTGCTGTCCTACTTCTCCGGTCCCCTGGCTTGGATATTTTAAAGGTACTATCAGAGATTGTCTAAAATATCTCCGGGGAAGCTTTTTTCCCCCACTTATATGAAAAATATTTTTCCCTGTCCATGGGTAGATTTGTTTGAATATTAACTTGGCATTTCACATTACTCATTTAAATAGAAAGATGGAACCAAAATTTAATCTTTCCTTTTTCCATGATCTCAAAGTCTCTGTTAGACTCTGAAAAACTCATTCTGAACATTTTCTTTGTAATGTCTGATGAAAGACAAAGCAACGTCTGTGTCCTTATTCTAGTGTCTTGAAAGAATACTGTACAGAGTCAAGGGCAGACTTATCTTTCTCCCTACATGAAACCACAAAAAGGGCTAAGGTCCTGGTGTGATCATGTGAGCAGAAAAATACAAACATGTTTTCAAACTACCTATCATTGGACTGTATCTAAAACTGAAGGAATTTTAGTAGAATCTTTATTGCAAAATGTCTTCCTGTTTGTTGCCTCCTATTTGTCTAGTAATTGATGAGCCGCTGGCATATTACTGGATATTTATTTATTACCCCTGATAAATGATGTCATAATACTGACCAGGGGGATTACACAACTCACAGAAACTTTCCATATAAGAACCATGATGTCAAACACAGCAGAGAAGATCCACAGTATTATTACAGATTTTGTTAGCTTCTAATTATGATTGTTGTGTCAGAATGCAATTCACAATAATTAGTGAAAGTTTACAAACATTAAAAAATGTGCAATAACATTTGGATCTCATAGGACTGAAAAGATATGAAAAACATAACACAAGGGCTTAGCTTTTGTGATTGGTGTCCACATGATTGCAGAGAGAACACTTTGCCCATAATTTGCAGTTTTGTGGAGATAATTGTCCTCTGATTTTAAGTAGTGACATGCAGCTTTGTGAGAAATGTGATTTCATAGAGCATATTTCTAGTCATTAGTATTATTTTAACTTCATTTAGCATCTTTATGTGATAATACAAACACTAGTTGTGAAAGTTATCCACTTGGGGATAAGATGTTTGCACATTGAATTCTCTGGTCTGTGTAGAGACCCCAGGTGAAACCTGTGAATTCAGATAATATTCACATTAATGGATATTTTAAACACCTGTACTAAGCAAGATTCTTGGTTAACTCACTGGTCTTAATTCATCAAGCGATCAAGGGGAAAGATCGAATTTTTAAAAAGTGCATCCATCTTGTGTACACCACCACACAATGAAGAAGGAAAATATACAGCCCTTTTAAAAATGAGTGGTATAAAAATTCACAGTAATGTACATCTCTTTCATTTTCCATAAGCAATAGAAGAAGGGGGCAGTGCTGAGCATCTCTATCGTACAATACAAAACAGTGTAAATGACACAGCAAAATCACAGGGACACATAGTGCTGAGAACAGTGCTTTCTGGGCATTCTTTTACGGGTGAATACTTAGGCCAGAGAGTTAAACTCTGTGGTTCAACCAACCCTTTGCAAGTAGACACAGTTAAATCCTCTGACATTATGAGGGGCCAGATACTACAGGAAGAATCACCATCTAGGTTGATGCTACTCTCTATAAGCTTTTCATCATGTGGTCAAGTGAAAGGAACCATACAAACATGTCATCCAAACCCAACCGCATGATTTCAACCATTGCTAATGACAGAGGTAGAGGCAGGTCTAACTGCAGCCATCGCCTCTGCCCCCATTTTTAACACGACCTCAAGCAGGTTCCTGCAGTGCAGCACAGCCATTTTCTTTCTCCTCTTTTCTCTCTTGGGAACAAGTGTCTTCCAGCCAGTCACGGAGATTTCAGGCATTGGCTGCTGGCGGGCCAAAGGAAGTGTTAGCTTTCAGATTTGGCTGCTTCTCCCTGGGTTTCCCCACTTTGTTCTTTTGAATTCCGCTGTGCATCTTCTTCACCTTCTGAAAGAATAAAGACTAAATCAGAACAGTCACATATTTATCTCTTGTCAATATACATACCAAGGATTTCACTTATTTATTTGTTTGTTATTTATCTATCTATCTATGTATCTATTTATGTATTTATGTATTTATTTATTTATTTATTTGCTTTTTTGGGTCACACCCGGCAATGCTCAGGGGTTAATCCTGGCTCTGCACTCAGGAATTACTCCTGGCGGTGCTCCGGGACCATATGGGATGCCGGGGGATCAAACTCGGGTCGGCTGCATGCAAGGCAAACGCCCTACCCGCTGGACTATCGCTCGGCCCCACCAAGGATTTTGAATATACTTAAGATGCCTGAAGTTTTCATGGAGACAAGTGTGTTTACTTGGTACTAGCTTACTAGCTTAAACATTTCAGTGTCTGACTAATTCTGATTTTGTGCACTTGAGTCATATGGCTCAAAACAAAATCATTAAATTTTCAGAGTGATTGTAGTCATCTTGTTTCTGACAAATAGCTATTAATGTAATGGCACTTCGGCAAACTGTCGAAACAAGGACGCTGAAGTGATATGTGGGAGGAAATTTTACCTTTTTTCTCAAGGCTGCTAAATGTGGGATAGCTAATATTTTAATTTTATACTAGCACTTGATGATAACTCGCTTATTTTCTCAAAAGTTTAGTTCAAGTGAAAAGCTAGAGTGGAAATAAAAGGACAGTTTATTAGCTAGGTCAGTCACATGCCAAATAGTTCTGACAGCCTCCGCTCGTGTGCAACACAAATAAAACGCCTTTCAAAACTGCACCCTTAGCACTCATTTCAGCCAGTTTCATTGAAATTAAACAGCGCTTTTACATACTAGGTTGCTTTATTTAGGCGCAAACAGCAGGCGGTCCTTCATTTAATTATTCAATAGGCTCTTCAGTTAACTTATTACAAAGCAACTGGCATTGCTCAGTAGATGAAATACTTGAGGATGTTGCAATAATGGAAATTTTAGCAGTTTTTGCTAAGAGGTTTGTTAACCACCGTTAGAATCAAATGAATTGGTTACTCTTTAAATGAAATCATTGAAAAGCAATTTTGTTGTTACTTTTAATTAATATAAAGAACTTTCTAACGTAAAGATCTTTTCACTATAAATCATACTTCAGGGAACTTAAAATACTACATTTCAAAAATTTTTATATAGATTTAAATGATGAATCTTTACTTTATAGAAATAATAAATGAAGCAATTATGTTCATATATTATTATTATAAAATAATTTAATAATTCAAATATCTTTTTTAAAAATATCTGTTTTTAAATCTCTTTCTTTGAAACATTCCTAGATGTTAGTTGCAATGTTCTAAACCCTTAAAATTTGTTTCCTTTTTAAAAAAAATCATAAATCCCAGAACTAGGCAAAATACAGCATTAAATTCTTATTGTAAGTATAACAAACCAATAACAGTGTATTACAAAAGTTTAAGATACGAAACCTAACACATAGCAATTATTACTGATAATTATATTTCCATATCTTTTGCATTTACACTCAACAATATCAGTGGCTCATATTTACTGTGACTTAATAAGACTTTCTTCTACCAGGTCACACTTTTTGAAGCATTATGGTCAGCCCAGAGAAATGTTCTCAGACACCCAGATAGTCCCAAGCCCTAAAGAACTTACTGTCTTCTCTCGTATTAATGTAACAACTTTCATCCTCAAATATTCTACTAACATTGCCATAATTTAACTTTGTTAATTAATTACTGCATTTCCTTATCTTGAATTCTTATTGAATGCTAAGCTATTTGTATCATATTTGGGCAATCTGCATATCTTATAAAACTGCTCATAGTTCTAAGAAGAAAAGCAATGCATAGAAATGATAAATAATTCTTAGAATTTAGAACAACATTTTTGAAATGTACTACTTTAGAAGTAATTCCTGGTAGTAATAATAGAGAATTAAGGATACCTGAAAGATTCAGGCCTCTCTCTCTACACACACACAGACACACACACACACACACACACACACAGGTGATATTAAAGTTTTTTCTTTAATCTGAGTCTGAAAGATCTAGCTATGAATTTGAAAGATCTAGCAGTGAGCATTTGAGTGCTTTTCTGTGTATTCTAAAAGACTACTGATGAGTTGTTTCATATGCCAAATCCCAGTAACAATTGTTGACCTCATTCCCATGACCTGAAGGATGGTTTGAAGCTTTTCATGTTACTGGACCAAGCGGATGCCCTTGGGTAACACTAGCGTGTGACAGGACATATGGGGATGCTACAGGTGCCCGCTCGAGCAAATCAATGAACAACAGGAAGACAAGTGACGAGTGACTTCCAGTCCAGTTTTCTAGGGAACACCTCAGTGGTGACAAAGCAGCTCTGGGGGTCCTAACTCAAATATTCAGAAATACTGACATGCAGAACTTGTTGTCCCTTTTCAGTGGTAAAATTAGACTCCAAATTATGGCAAGGCCTAGAGAAGAAGTTTTTTTTCACAGATCTATTTAGACCTGAAGGAAAACTTGACTTTCTCTTTACATAATACTTACTTATGAAAGGCTACTTTATCTTATGTAAGACTTATTCTTATTAAAATTGAAATTAAAATTATTAAAATTTCTTATTACAATTAAGCAAGGCTCATTCTTATTAAAATTAGCCCATTCTTATTATAATTGGTTTGGGAGGCTTATTTCCTTTGTCTTCAAATTGAATCTTCAAATTGAGATTTATCAGCTTACCTCAGAACCTTGTTAGATACCTAATTCAGTGATATGTTATAAGCAGCCAATACTATCAGCAGTAGAAGTTAGCATTATAAACTATCACACGTAATGAATTGAAGAGAATGGTACTTGTGACCCCCCATCTCACACCATGGAAGGCCTTCTGCACTTCCCCCGACCCATCCAGCCTCTTAAATAAAATCTCTGAATCTGGGGGAAAAGTAAAATCTCTTATACAGACAAAAAAAATGAAAGAAAAAAGTCTTGATTACATCAGTAAAATCAAAGTTTGAACTCTATATTTGACAGGAATTCATGCAAAAATGTCACTAAAATAAATGACAAGGAGTAAGGAATTCATCCCTAACTTATATTCTGTTTTAGACTATTCATAATGATTTCTATTATGGATTTTTCAGATATTGTCTTAGTGACATGCAACAATCAGTTCAGTTTCTTTCTTTCTTTTTTTTTTTGCTTTTTGGGTCACACCCAGCAATGATCAGGAATTACTCCTAGGTCTGCACTCAGGAATCACTCCCTGGCACTGCGTGCGGGGACAGTATGGGATGCCAGGGATGGAACCCGGGTTGGCTGCCTGCAAGGCAAATGCCCTACCCACTGGACTATTGCTCCAGCCCCAGTTCAGTTTCATAGAGAGATTTATTACTCCAAACTCACCTGTCTTGTTGATATCAAGACCTGCTAACTTCAATGCTAATTCATTGCTGTTGCCACTTGCCGAGGAAACCAGGATATCATGTATTGCATTTCTTCTACCTGTTCTTCCCGAAGCAATAAAATCTGCATATGTAGTTTCCACATCAGTCATTGCTAACAAATATCCACATAGCAGGGACTACAGAGGAGGGTAAAAAAATGGGAGATATAATGTTCATTAATGGAAAAGAAATTAAATATTTAGTAGACATTTGACACTGGCATATAATATGAAAATAAATAATGATCTTGCTTAGAGGCTCACAAAGCAAGTTTTGTTTTATATTTATTTAAATAAGGATTTTAAAAATTTAGATCAAGGATTGGTGGTGGAGTTTTTTTGTTAAGGTTCTGGCATACTGAAATATTTTAGAATATGCAGGTTTATGCTATTTATTCCAACTATTTAAATCTGTCATTGTAGTACAAAAAACACTCAAAGACATAATATTTTTTTTTAATTACAAGAGACATTTACTTTTAATTTATATACCACCGTGAACATACAATTACAAAGGTGTTCTAATTGGTTCTTGGTAATACAGTATTCCAGCACCCATCCCTCCACCAGGCCCCATTTCCACCACCAATGTCCCCCTCCCCCTCCCGCCCCCCACCCGCCTTAATAGCAGGTACCCCAGTTTCCTCTCTTTCTCTCTCTATCTCTCTCTCTGTCTCTGCATCTCTCTCCCTCTTATTTTACACATTGTGGCTAGCCCTGCAGATATTTAGAGTTTATTTACTTTATATAAGTAAGATGGGGGGCACATCTAGCTGACATTTCATGGTTTGTGGACAGCTGGTTTAGAGCATGAAATTCTCTGTTCTAACATTATTTTAGTCAATATTCATCTCCAGAGAGAATAATTGAGATTGGTGACATTCCAAGGTGAAGAGTAAAGTCAAAACAGCTCAGCCTAAGGCTAGACAATGAATTTCCTGCAAAGTCTAAGCACAGCGAAGCTATCAAGTAGTCTGCTTTTTTTTTTGTTTTTTGGGTCACACCCAGCAATGCTCAGGGGTTTCTCCTGGCTCTGCACTCAGGAATTACTCCTGGTGGCGCTCGGGAACCATATAGGATGCCTGGGATCGAACCTGGGCCAGCACAGGACGGTGGCGTGCAAGGCAAATGCCCTGCCCGTTGGACTATCACTCCAGCCCCACAAGTAGTCTGCTTTTAATGAACTTTATCAATGCTAAACTGTTTTAGGAACCACCTATGTCGCCTAGTTGGGGGATAGGTACTCTGTGAGCCCCTTGTAAGGTACTGATTGACATCAATAACAATGATTTTCAATGAATCTTTAAAATTAATCATTTCAAGTCACAAAGGACTCAATGAAAGTAAGGTTTCCCAAACAATGTCAGTGATATAAATACCTGAAAAATAGAGGAAAATTTCAAGGTAAAATAGGAGCTCTGAATAGTACCAAAATATCACTAAATGGAAATGCTTCATTAATATTTAATTAAATATTTAAATTTAATATTTAATATTCATGAAGAGAGCTAGTAGAGAAGTTAAGGTAATTTCCTTGCAAATGCCTAATCTGGACTCAATATCTTGTACCATATGGGTCAAACCGAACTACAGAGGCAGTAATAACACAGTTACTTCCAGGCACGGCCCAAACTCTTACCAAAAATGAAATAAATATTCATTATTTTTCCTTCACTTGAATTTATGTCCTACCTTGACAGTCAAAGATATATGAATATTTAATTCATATATCTTTGAATTATATATCATATATATCACAAATTTTATATATATCACAAATTATACAAATTATATATATCACAAGAACTTGAAGTCTTACTTCGTTCAATCCGCCCAGGTAGCTGGTCCAGAGACTCTTAGACATGGGCAGAGCGGTTCCTTCCTCTCCCGTGCCCAGCCGTTTGAGGCAGTCGGGGCATGGTGGGTTCCAGCTTTGGCCCACCACCCGGCGACCCCCCACAAGCCAACGACCCCCCCACCCACCCGGGCACTGCCATTTTCCACATCGACTTCCCCTCTCAGAATTCCACCCAGCCGACCGACCATAGCTCATGCGGTTCATCAATAAATGTTTTTTGGAGGTGTTTAAAGAATATGCCTCCCCGGCAAGCCTAGCAAGCTCTCTTTTGTATTTGACATGCCAAATACCAGTACTATATTAGGTCATTCTCATGACCTAATATAATGGTTTGAGGCTCTTTATGTTCCTGTAGCAAACCGTGCCTTGCTCTACTGTGAACAGACATATGGAGATATTACTGGGCCCGCTCTAGCAAATAAATGATTAACGGAAGATCGTGATCGTGATATATATCACAAATATATTAAATTCATATATTCTTTAATTCATAATGAATATTTAATTCATTAAACATGAAAGAATTATTGCTCTTTAGTATCTTGCTTAAACAGAACATTGTAACAGCATGATATTGGAATAGAGGGAGATCCACAAACCAATGGAATAGAGTTGAATATCCCGACACAGACCTTCAAATATACTGTCACTTAATAAAGGAGCGTGATATGTGAATTAGAGCAAGGAAAGCCTTTTCAACAAGTGTTGCTGGGAAAACTGGACAGCTACCTGCAAAAAAAAGAACTCAGACCTCTAACTAATGCCAGGTACAGAATTCAGGCCGATAGGGCTCTAAGACCTCAATATCAAAGCTGAATCCATAAGGTACATGGAGGAAAATGTAGGCAGAGTCCTCCATGATATTGAAACTAAAGGCATCTTTAAAGATGAAATATCACTGACCCCAAAGTGTTAAAAAGTAGCTGATACTAGGGAATGAAATTCAGGGTGAGAGAAGGCAGACAGGGGTGTAGATTTGTATTGTTTTATATTATATGATATAATAAAATATATATTTATATGTATATAAAATACCACTGCTGGGGTGGTGGGCCAGGGCTAGAACCCGCCATCCCTCCCGGACACCTCAGTGACTTGGAGGTGACTTTGAGGTGACTACTAGAGTATCCCACCGGCACAGCAGAGCCTGGCAAGCTACCTGTGTTGTATTTGATATGCCAAATACCAGTAACAATTATAAACCTCATTCCCATGACCTGATGGAATGGTTTGAGGCTCTTTATGTTCCTGGAGCGGGATGATGCCCTTGGGCTGTCTGCATGTGACAGGACGTATTGAGATGTTACTGGTGCCCGCTTGAGCAAATTGATGATATACGGGAAGACAGTGATACAGTGATACAGTGAAGCAATTGAAAGCTAAGATAAGCAAATGTGATTACTTTAAACTAAGAAGCTTCTGCACCTCAAAAAGAAACAGTAGCCCAGATACAGAGACAGCTCATGGACTGGGAAAAATGATTTACCCAATACCCATCTAAGGCACTGGTATAACTTCACAAGAAAAAACCTCCAACCTCATACAAAATTGGGGAGAAGAAATGAACAGAGACTTCCTCAGAAAGAAATACAAATGGCCAAAAGACACATATAAAATGTTCTACATCACTAATGATCACTGTATCACTGTCTTCCCGTTCATCATCGATTTGTTCGAGCAGGCACCAGTAACATCTCCATATGTCCTTTCTCATGTTAGTGTAGCCCAAGGGCAGCTGCTCGCTCCAGGAACATAAAGAGCCTCAAACCATTCCAACAGGTCATGGGAATGAGGTCTATAATTGTTACTGGTATTTGGCATATCAAATACGACACGGTAGCTTGCCAGGCTCTGCCGTGTGGGTAGGCTTATATACACTGGGAGAATGCAGAGGAAAAGAAAACCAAACTCACTTGAGGTGGGAAAAAAATAAACTCAGAAGGAAATCAGGCTTTTCTCAGAAGCATGAATTCTTTAAAAACTACCCCACAAAGCATTTTGTTTTAAGAAATAAGAGTTCAGGGGCTGAAGCAAAAGTACAGTGGATAGGGCACTTTTTGCCTTGCATGCTGCCAACCCAGGTTTGATCCCCAGGATCCTTTATAGTCCCCGGAGCACTGCCAGGAATGATCAGGGAGATTTAAATCAAAAACAAAAATGAGATACTGTCTCACACCACAGAGACTGACACACATTCAAAAGAGCAACAACCAGTGCTGGCACAGATGTGGGGAGAAAGGGACTCTCTTTCATTGTAGGTGAGAATGCTGGCTGGACTAGCCTTTTTGGAAAACAATATGGACATTCCTTGAACACCTAAAAATTGAGCTCCCATGTGACCCAAAACATCAGTTCTGGGAATATAACAAGGGGAATCAAAAACACACAGCAGAAAAGCCATATGCACATCTAAGTTCTTTGCAGCACTACTCATGATAGTCAGAATCTGGAATCAATTAGAGTGCCCAAGAACAAATGACTGGAGAAAGAAACTATGGTATATCTATATAGTGGAATACTATATGGTCACCTGGGAAAAAGTCATGAAATTTGTTATAATTGGATGGACATGGAGCGTATCATGTTGAGTGGAATGAGTCAGAAGGAGAGGGACAGTCATAGAATGACTGCACTCATTTGTGGGCTACAGAAAACATTGTAGGAGACTAATACCCAAGGACAGTAGAAACAAGGGCCAGGAGGACTAGTTCATGGTTGGAAGCTTGCTACAAGTGGTAGGAGGGGAGGGCAATTAGAATAGAGATGTTAAATATGACAGTGATATCAGCACTTTCGACAATTATTAGCACACTGTTCCATTCTCATTCTCTGTCTTACCTAGCCTCTGACTCCCACACATTTGTGATAATTTCCACCTTTGACAAGACCTCATGTTCCATCCTTCGCCTGACCTTGGATTTTGGATCATAATATGTACATATGTATATTTATGTCATGCAAATAAATGTAGTCATTCCATATCTGTCTCTCTCTTTCTGGCTAATTTCACTCAACATGATCCTCTTCATGTCCATCCGTTTATAGGCAAATTTCAGAACTTCATTTTTTCTGACAGCTGCATAGCATTCCACTGTATAGATGTACCAAAATTTCTTTACCCAGTCATCGATTCTCGGACACTCTGGTTGTTTCCAGATTCTGGCTATTGTGAATAATGCTGCTATTAACATAAAAGTAGGGATGGTGTTTCCACAGTGTGCTAATAATTGTCGAAAGTGCTGATACCAACCTAGAATTGAGCATTAAATACAGACAAAAAGATACACATGACAACCTCTTAATGTATGTATTGTAAACCACAATGTGGAAGGGAAGGAAAAGAGAAGAGAGAGAGAAAGAGAAAGAAATTAAGAACCTGCCACAGAGGCAGGCTGGGGGCAGGGGGAGGGAATCCAGGGACATTGGTGGTGGGAAATGGGCACTGGTGGAGGGGATGGGTGCTGGAACATTGTATGACCAAAACTCAAATATGAACATCTTATAAACATCTTTGTAACTGTATATCTCACAGTGATATAATAAAATATTTTTTAAAAAAAGTATGACAGTGATAGGTGGAAATGATCACTCTGGACAAGAATTGAGCCCTGAAAGCAGGTAAGGATTTTTAAATGTGATAACCTTCCAGTAACTATATTGTAAACCATAATGCCCAAAAATATGATATATATGATATATATATACATATATAGATAGATATTCCCAAAAGATATTATGTATATATATATATAATATCTTTTTGGGAATATCTATCTATATATCTATAAATATCTAAAATATCTATATATATCTATATCTATATATATATATATAAAGAGAGAGAGGAGAGAGAGACAGGAGGGAAACTGGGGACATTGGTGGCAGGAAATGTACCCTGGTGAAGGAATGGCTGTTCAATATAAACAACATTGTAATTATGATTCTCAGGTGATTAAATAAATAAACAAATAAACAAAGATTATGGGAAAGACCATCAAAAACCCAATGTTCCTCTCGTGGGCCATACCCTAGCTAGCAACAAAGTATTAGTCGGGGACACTTGAGTGCTGCTATCAACCACTTTTGGGAAGTGAGGGGGGCATTTTCTGTCATGAGAACTCATCTCCATGGGAATGTGAGATGTGTATTACTCTCAGGTCTTGTCCCAATGGAGAAGTCTATTTTTTTCTTTGAGGGAAGACCCTGGAAATTCCAGGGAAAGGTTAGAACTGACTTTCATTTCCTACAAAGAGCAATTTTTTCATTCCAGCCTGAGCCCACTCTTCCCTGATACCTTGAGGAGAAGTTCCTGCACTGTGTAGGTTAAGGGGACTTCAGGTATACTTTGATAGCTGCTGTGTGTTCCTAATGGTGTAGAGTGTCCAGGACACATAGGTACTAGTAGCAGACTTTCCCAGGCACTTCCCTGGGTGGCTGAGGTGGTAGAAGAGGCACAAGCATGAGTACTCATCTTTTGAGGCTACTTCCCTCAGTCTTTCACCCAAGTCACCTGTATCACTTGGAGAAAGAGCCAGAATCAAGCAACCTGCAACAGGAGTGGTGAATTTGTCCAAAGAAAGAACTACAAACTTGTCTTGTCCCTGATCTCAGGGGGAAGGCTTTCAGTTTTTCCCCATTGAGAATGATGCTCGCTGTGGTCTTTTGTTATATGACTGTAACTATCTTGATGAAGGTTCCTTCAATTCCCATTTTCTGGGGGGTTTGGGTGCTGGATCTTGTCAAATGCTTTCTCTGCATCTATTGATAGGATCATGTATTTTTATTTTTTTCTCTTATTGATATGATGGATTATGTTGATTGACTTGATGACGTTGAACCATCCTTGCATTGCCGGGATGAATCTTACTTGGTCATGATGTATAATCTTCTTCATGAGTCTTTGGATTCTGTTTGCTTGTATTTTGT
Organism: Cryptotis parvus; assembly: GCA_021461705.1. Lineage (NCBI taxonomy): Eukaryota > Metazoa > Chordata > Mammalia > Eulipotyphla > Soricidae > Cryptotis > Cryptotis parvus. The sequence goes on from JAJIBD010005963.1 coordinate 16,988, forward strand.
TGAAGATCTTAGCATCTGTGTTCATCAGGGAGATTGTTCTGTAATTTTCTTTCTTTGTGTTGTCTGTCCCTGCTTTGGGTATCAGGGTGATATGTGCCTCGTAGAAGCTGTTTGGGAGTGTTTCTGTTTCTTCCATTTCCCGGAAGAGCTTGAAAAGTACTGGCAGTAGGTCCTCCTTAAAGGTTTGGTAGAGTTCACTAGTGAATCCATCTGGACCTGGGCTTTTGTGTATGGGTGACTTTTAATTACTGTTTCAATATCCTTGATGGTGACAGACTTATTCAGGTATTACAAGTCTTCTTGTTTCAGCCGTGGGAGGTTATAGGACTTCAGGAATTTATCCATTTTGTCTAGATTCTCATGTTTCACAGCATGCAGACTCTCAAAGTAATCTCTGATGATCTAGCACTGGAAGTACTTGCTATAGCAATCAGAGAAGAAAAGGACATCAAGGGCATGCAGATAGGCAAGGGAAGAAGTCAAGCTATGATTATTCACAGATGACATGATACTATACCTAAAAACCCTAAACTCTCTACCAAATAACTCCTAAAAACAATAGACATATACAGTAGAGAGGCAGATACAAAATCAACACCCAAAAAGTCGGTGGCTTTCCTATATACAAATAATGAAAGAGAAGAAAAGGATATTAATGAAATGATTCCATTCACAATTGGGCCACAGAAAATCAAATATCTAGGAATCAACTTACCCAAGTGTGCAAAGGACCTGTACAAAAAAAAAAACTACAAGACACTGCTCCAAGAGATAAAAGAGGACACGAGGAAATGGAAACACATTCCCTGCTCATGGATGGGGAGAATCAACATTGTCAAAATGGTAATACTCCCTAGAGCTCTGTACAGATTCAATGCAGTTCCTATAAGGATACCCATGACATTCTTCAAAAGAAATTGAACAAACACTCCTGAAATTTATATGGAACAATAAACCCCCACGGATAACTAAAACAACCTCAGGAAAAAGAAGATGAGAGGCATCACCTATCCCAACTTCAAACTGTACTACAAGGAAGTAGTAATTAAAACAGTGTGGTATTGGAATAAAAACAGACCTATGGACCTATGGAATAGAATTGAGTATCCTGACACCCAACCTCAAACACATGATCATTTAATCTTTGATAAAGGTGCAACGAGTCCAAAATGGAGTAAGGAAAGCCTCTTCAACAAGTGGTGTTGGTAAAACTGGGCAGCAACATGTAAAAAATGAATTTGGACCTCTGTCTAACACCATGCACAAAAAATCAGATCAAAATGATTAAAGATTTCAATATCAGACTTGAATCCATAAAGTACATTGAAGAAACTATAGGAAAAACCCTCCATGACATTGAAGCTAAAGGCATCTTCAAAGGTGAAACATCACTAACAAAGCAACTAGAAGAAAGGATAAACATATGGGACTACATGAAACTAAAAAGCTTCTGCACCTCAAAAGAAACAGTGACTAAGATACAAAGGCAGTCCACAGAATGGGAAGGAATATTTACCCAATACCCATCTGATAATGGGTTAATATCCAGGATATATCAGGAACTGGTAGAACTTTACAAGAAGAAAACAAACAACCCCATCAAAAAATGGGGAGAAGAAATGATTAGAAACTTCAACAAGGAACAAATGCAAATGGCCAAAAATCATATGAGAAAAGGTTCATCATCACTAATCATCAGAGAGATGCAAATCAAAACAACAACGAGATATCATTTTACACCACAGAGACTGGTATATATCCAAAAGAGCAATAACAACAAGTGCTGGTGTGGATGTGGGGAAAAGGAGACACTCATCCATTATTCGTGGGAATGCCGGCTGTTACAACCTTTCTGGAAAACAATATGGACATCCTCCAAAGACTAGAAATTGAACTACCATTTGACCTAGCCCTACCACTCCTGGGAATCTACTCTGGGAAGCCAAAAATACGCAGCGAAAACACCATCCCTACTTTTATGTTCATAGCAGCATTATTCACAATAGTCAGAATCTGGAAAGAACCAGAGTGCCCGAAAATTGAGGACTGGATAAAGAAGCTTTAGTACATTTACACAATGGAATACTATGCAGCTCTTAGGAAAAATGAAATTATGAAATTTGCCTATAAATGGATGGACATGGAGAAGATCATGTTGAGTGAAATTAGCCAGAAGGAGAGACAGATAAAGAATAATTGCATTTATTTTGATGACATAAATATATATGTATATATTGTGATACCAATATCTAAGGCCAAGTGAAACATGTATTAGGAGGTCTTGTCAAAGGTGGAAATTATCACAAACGTCTTGGAGTCAGAGGCTAGGTAAAACAGAAAATGAAACAGTGTGCTAACAATTGTCAAAAGTACTAATACCAACCTAGAACTGAGCATTAAGTAAAGGCAAAAAGATACACATGACAACCCTTTAATGTATGTTCTGTAATCCATAGTCTGGAAGGGAAAAAAGAGAGAGATAGGAGAAAGGGAAAGAAATAAAGAACCTGCCATGGAGGTGGACTGGGGAGGAGGGGAGGGAACCGGTGACATTGTTGGTGGGAGATGGGCACTGGTGGAGGTATGGGTGCTGGAACACTGTATGACCTATACCCAAATATGAACATCTTTGTAATTGTATATCTCACAGTGGTATAATAAAATACTAAAATAAATAAAAAAAAAAAAGAAAGAACTACGGCATGATTTGTGGGCCACTTATGAGACCTACTTCTTTTTGGGAGTCACTTCTCCCACTACCAACAACTTCAATGCCTGAACATTAAATTAATAATCCACCACAATGTGCCACATTATTAGGTTTTGAATAATTAAAAAAATAGAACCCATATCTCTTTACGAGCATGCTGATGGGTACTCTGAAGTAATGATGCTCTTACTGTGTAATTTAATATGACAGCCAGTAGGACTTTTTTTCTATTAGTTCTAATTAAATCTAAAGCATACCCAATGTAGGAGCTATTAATTTAATCTCAAGGAAACTTTTATTTTCTCTCTATTTCTTTTCATCTCTTTTTATGAAAGGAAGCTGAAACAGAAGAGGTTGGCTTAACAGCACAAATTTTGTTTGTTAGTTTGTTTGTTTTGCTTTTTGGTTCACACCCAGGGATGTTCAGGGTTACTCCTGGCTCTGCACTCAGGAATTACTTCTGGCGCTGTGTGGGGGACCATATGGGATGCCGGGGATCGAACCCAGGTCGGCCACATGCAAGGCAAATATGCTACCCACTGTACTATCACTCCGACCCCTGAAATAGGAACATAGTAAAACATGTTACATGCTTTACTGTGACTGCATTCTGGGTAACACTAAGTTACGTTCACTGGACTCTATCATTTTCTATGATAGTATGCTGAAATGTTCATTATATTTAAAATCTGAAAATTTACTTCTAAAGATCCTGGGTCAAGAGCCATCATGACTCTTTATAATGAGTTTTTCTAGAAAATAGAGTACCTCTAGAAAATCAATTGATCACTTGAATCCCATTATTCATCGATTTGCTCGAGTGGGCGCCAGTAAAATTTCCATTGGACCCTATCACGTGCCAAGGTAGCCCAATGGCATCTCTAGAAAATAGATTCCTTCTAGAAAATAACTTCTACTGTGTTTTCCAACAAGCAAAGGGAGTCAATTGGATTGCCTTGCACATTACCTCCCTGAACACTATCAGGAATCATCCCTTTGCACAGAGCCAGGAGTAAACCCTGAGCACCACCAGCTCTCCCTCTCTCTCTCTCTCTCTCTCCCTCTCTCTCTCTCTCTCTCTCTCTCTCTCTCACACACACACACAAACACCAAAACAACACAAATCAAAAGCAAAACCTCCCTAACAGACTTGAGTTTTGAATTCTCTTCTTGGGTTGGAGTGACAGTACAGCAGGTAGGGCATTCGCCTTGTATGCGCCAACTAGGGTTCCACCTGCGGCATCTCTTGTTGTCTCAATGCACTATCTGGAGTAATTCTTGAGTATAAAGTCATTAATAACCCCTGAGCACCACCTCAGTGCTTGCCTCCCTCCAAAATATTCTTTTGTAGGTCCACTATGCTATTTTTTTCTTTACTCTTATGCTTAATGAGTCTGTTTATTAAACCAAACACACCTTATTTTTCCAAACACTTTTTATCTTAATTCCTCAGTACCATCCTGGATTAGTCCCATTTCATGCAGTGACAGGAATCTTCTTGAGGGGCCTCAGAGAGGTTCACCGAGCTAAAACACATACTCTGCACATAGCGACCAATTGACCTCCTGGACACTTCCAGGAGTGACCTCAGCGAAGAACATAGAGCCAGCACCAGACAGGTGTAACTCTAAAATGAAACAAAACACTTAAACAAAAATCTGATCATTTGTCACCTTGACCTCCCTAAGCCTCATTCAGAAAAATAGCGGGGAGGGGGTTCACCTTGGTCTCATTGCTTGGTGGCCGAAATGTTAATAAAACTCACAAAATTGTGTGAATTTGCTCAACTAGAAATATTTACTCTATTATTAGATGGACTGAGTAATTCATGAATTCCTTTGTTCACCTCTGGTTGACTTTTCCTTATATTCCACCCCACCTCTCCCCGCCTCCCTCTCCCTCTGCCCCTGCCCCTCACGTGGGATGTGTTATAAGCCCTTTCTGTCTACTCAACCAAACACCATCTTTTAAGAGATTACTGCAGCTTCATTTTCTGAGCTTCAAATTTTCCTAAATCAGGCCGGAGTGACAGTTTAACGGGGAGGGCATTTGCCTTGCACACAGCCTACATGGGTTTAATGCCCAGTGTCCCATATGGCTCCCTAGAGCACTGCAAGGAGCAATTCCTGAGACCAGAGCCAGGAGTAACCCCTGAGCATTTCTGTGACTCAAAAGAAAAAATAAAACCAAACAAACAAAAGTTTCCTAAATCTCTTTCTAAAGTACATTTTACAGTAAATATTTTTTCCTTTCATTTATAGATGAACTAGCCTTTTCCTATCATTTCCTAAAGAATTTTGTTTATCTGATTGTTTTTTCTTGGTGATTTGAGTTGTCTTCTTTGTATTTCTCCCTCAAGTTTTGTGAATACATTCATATCTTCTATTACTAAAATAAGCGAACCAACCCTGCTTAACTGCCGTGTCCTCAAACCTCACATACTTTTTGCAACTTTCTTCAGCCCTCAAACTTCTCACCTTCAGACTTGAATGACGTCTAATTTCACAACTTCTAATTCCTTACTATAGACAATTCAGAAGCACACGTGACTTGTTTAGACAGTTCTTCCAAGCTCTGATATGCACTATATATAAATATTTTCAGGCCAAAATGATATGTTCACCTTTTTTTCACAAGAAATTCAAATTTATAACAGAAGACAGGAACAAAACATACAGATAAAAGTATGTATGGTAGCAGAGAGACATGATAGAGGTGAGGGTACTTGCGTTGCAAATCGTACCTGAACACTGCAGAGTGACTCAAACACCAACAAACAAACCAAACCAAACAACAACAACAAGCCCTACCCACCACCAACAAAATATTAGTTTCAATAATCTGCCATGGTGTACATATTTCTGAATGTGTCTTCCCTTGATATCCATGTCTAATATTGCCAAGTTCTGTTGATTTTTATTTAATGTCACCAGTATCTACAGAGTAAAATAAAGAAAAAGTTTGTACCAGCTTTATTACTGAATTTTCCTACTACTTGGAAGAAAATGACTGTTATTGCTTTAACTTTAGCCACTTGTTTTCATACTTGCTTCTTTGCAGGACAAGGCCAGGATGTTTCCAAAATTTTCCTCTAAGTACATTTGCTTGAGTCTCCTGTTACACCTAAAAACTCACCTCTAAAAACTTTGCCTGTTGGCCTAAGTTCTGCCTTCACAACTAAGTAAAATTTTATTTTCTTTTTGCCTTCCTTCCACACACTCTTGAGTTGATACTCCTCTGGACCTGATTTATGTCTGTACAGGATAGTACATACAACTAGCATTACGAAGAAGAGGTTATCGCTTCCGAAGACACACCGTGATTCTGACAAGACAGGAGCTGCCTTTTATTAATGCTTTCATTGCATACAGTTCTAAGCAACTCCTCTGCATAAAATCTGTGCTAGATTAAAGTATGTTAAGTAAGGCTGGAGAGGTAGAAAAGCAGAAAAGTGACTGGCCTTGCATGTGGCCCCTATTTGATCCCTGGCACACATATATTTCTATGAGTACTGCCAGGAATGATTCCTGAATGTAGAGTCAGGAATAAGCCCTGGTTACTGGTGGGTGTGACTTCAAACAAAGCAAAACTATATTAAATAAAACTGAACAAAGAAGAAGAAAAATATGACTTTTCATGTATTCACAGAAAACTTCTTTATTCCCTGATTATTATTAAACCTAATATTAAAAATCTTGAGATTTCTGAGCCAGAGCGACAGTTCAATGGTTAGTACTCAGGTGTGTTCCCTCAACACAGAACTTAAGATAACCCTGAGCATAGCCAGGCATGGCACCCAAATACAAAAGCAAGAAAAATCCTGAGATTTTTATAGGATTAGTGTTTTAAGTATTAATGATCTGTCTTTCTTCAACACTGTTAATTATATTAAGTACTTAGAACTAGGATTTGCAAAGCCCAATCCATTTTCACTGCTCAACCTGGCTGCGTATCTGTGTTACTAATATGGATCATGGTGTTAACCTTGAAGTAATCGGTGCTATTAATTCACTATCACTATCACTATCACTATCTTCCCGTTCATCATCAATTTGCTCGAGTGGGCTCCAGTAACATCTCCATATGTCCTGTCTCATGCTAGTAGAGCCCAAGGATATCTGCTTGCTCCAGGAACAGAAAGAGCCTCAAACCATTATATTAGGTCATGGAAATGACCTAACATAATCGTTACTGGTATTTGGTACTTTGATTCTCACTATTTTCCTGTTTGTGATGCTAAAATTAGAATTTTCAAGACATGCCAAAATATTAGTATAAGTTATAGGCAAGAAAATAGGGTTGGGGTTTTTTTGGGCAGTAGTTATACAAAAGATTCACTCACTAAAATTCTGAGTCTTATTGGAGAAGATAAAGATAAATTATCACTACTCTCCTTTTTACAGTTAAACTTAAAAGATGAATCGTTACATCTAAAATATTGATCACATTCATGATTTTCTTATTCCTCTACAGATGAAAAGGCTTCACTTTCCCATTGTTTAACAAAGCAGCATTTTGGCATTCCAATAATTCTCCCTTTCTAAACATATTTCCAAACTGAGATTCCTGATTTATGTTGGTCTTTTCCTTGTTTGTCTTTTACCTTTTCGAACAGCGTATCTACAAATTGGTAAAGAGAACAATATACTTACTCAAGTAGAATTTACAGATTTAGAGATATTATAAGTGGTTAGTAAAAAGTATTTACTCACGTCTCCTGTTTAAAACAAACTGGAGTGTTCCACATAGGTTTATCCTAGAAGAAGTTGGGCTATGAAGTTGCTAAAATGATTTTTATAGTGACATTGAGTCATGAGCCAAATGGTGACTGGATAACATGCTAATTTTACTCCTGTAAATGGGGACACATGAAATGAGACTCAGAGGGCTGGAAGAAAGAGTGGAGAGCATGCCACCAGCTCTGCTGAAGAAGTCAAATACTAATAGCATTTCTTCTACATTTGAGAGAGAAGGAGGGTTTTTCTTGTTGATTATTACATACCTTTTTAATCCTTTGTAAAATCATGTGAAGCATTAATGAAAGCCCTTAAAAACTGTACTGTGTGCTTGGGGTTAGGCTCTATAGTTTTTTTTTCTGAATTGTTGGCCTCAGATATCCATTAAATCTTCAAAATTAGTTCAAACCCCACTGAGATTTTGGTTCTCAGATTTTATCTGTGAACATTTACTATATGAGAAATTAAAACTGCTATTTAAAAAATACTTTTACACATGTACAATATAACTGAGAAGTCCACTACATGTTTTTATATGCAATGCTTTCATACATAAAAATGGAATATATTGGGGCAAGAGATAGTACAACCTGGGTTTGAACTTCAGTACTGCTTAAGTTCTACAAGCACTGCTGGGTGTGATTTCTGGTCACAGAGCACAGCGGCCCGTCTAAGTCCTGCACACCACCGGGTGTGACCTAACCCCCAAATAAATGTATAAATAAAATAAGTCTATTTACTGGTCGAGAAGTCAACATGATGAACGACCTAAAACCTGAGCTGCACAGAAGGAAGAGAGCAGCATGGGATGCCTTCAAAAGCATCAAAGAAATAGCTAAAAGGACAAAGAACCTCCAGCTCCGGGCACATCTCTTCAACTCCACCATTCTCCCTGCATTAACATATGCCTCAGAGACCTGGGCCCTACAAAAGCAGGAAGAGAATGCTATTTGGGTCTCCCAGAGAGGAATCGAAAGAGCTATGCTTGGAATATCACGCCTCACTCAAGTGAGAGAAGGAATCGGAGTTCTGACCTCCATCACTATTCCAGAATCAGGGGCGCTGTCTCGTTTGCCAAGGCATCGAAAATCAGATGGGTTGGACATGTAATGCGATTTGGAGATGACCACTGGACTAGAGCCGTTACCGACTGGATCCCACGGAATGTCAAAAGATCACATGGCTGCCCACCTACAAGATGGTCAGAATTCTTCGTCAAGACCATGAATGAAGGGATTGAGGTTCTTTGTATTCCTGAAGCAACCAGATGCCATTAGGCTACACTGGCAAGTGATATGGTCAAATGGAAATATTACTAGTGCCCGCTCGAGCAAATCGATGAATATCGGGATGTCAAGTGATCAAGTGATCAAGTCTATTTACATTGCAAAAAGTGACAAGTGGCATTGTTTTACATTTAGCAATTCAATGGGTTAATGATGTCATTGTCAGTTAAATCAAAGACACCTGTTTTCTCATACCTGCTGCTGCATTCCATTTATTTAATATGTTGTTTTAGTTGAAGTTTATCAAGAAAACTGGCCTCACTGATTTTTGTACTTGGAAATATGGGAGAATTTTAGTAGCATTTTCAGGTAATTCAAAAACAGTATTGTAGTGTTGAATCTATAACTGTATCATACTCTATTGAAGTCTGAATGGATTTTTTAAAGTAAACTTCAAGCTTCATACATTTATTTATTTCTAAATATAAAGTAGCAGTCACTTGGAATTTATAGGTTAAGTTAGGCAAACTTTTATTATGTAGCATCACAATTCTTAGTAACACCATCTATATCTCATGAGGGAAACACAAACAAACAAACAAACAAACTTTAAGAACCAAGAAACAGACAAGTTAAAAAATGTAGACATTTTTCCAAAAATTTCAATATTTGTTTGAAAGTTCAGATTCTTGTCAATAGCAGCTGCTATGGTTGGTTTTGCTTCCCTTTATTCATCTCCAAAAAGTCTTTGCCAAATATTCACGTTTTGAAAAAACACAGTTTTGTATCAGTTCAAGCAAAAAAATAATAGGGAATGAAAAAGTGGCTATGCCACCTTTTTGTTCTTTACATGAGACAACCAGACCCTCTAGTAACTTCATGCAATTTCCATTTTATTAGAGATTATCAAACAGACTTGCTCTCAAAATCAAGATTTAACACAATGAATCTTCCACTGCTTCAAGCACATTCCCTAATAGCTGTTGCATATTTAAAATATTAAGGTTGTGTGTGACATGGTAAAGAATTAAGAGATTACTATTAATCTGGTATCATTGACACCACAGGTAAAGGTGTTAGGCATTTTCCCAGCCAGGCATGGCTCTAGTGTGCAAATGTCGGCTATGTGAAAAAGGCAGATAAAATAATATTATTGATAAAAAAAAATTTTAGGATAGTACAACCCTCTCCCTAAATTATTTTGAACTTGGGAAATTGTTGGGTGGCATGCCCTTATGAGCCTTAGACTCCAGCTACACTTAGCTTATGCTAAGAGCTACTCCCTGCCTTTAGGAAATCTCTGGAGCAGACACACTGGGAGCTTGGGCAGAATTGGATTGATTCATAATTTTATATGGCATAAATATTTTTATCATGAATATTATGAATCTTGCTTGCCCAATTCTATACTCTTCCTGCTCTCACAGGTACCCACGTCGGACATACATGTAGATAGTCCAAGAGTACTTGGCCACGTTAGAGCAACCCTAATGTAATCAGTTCTCCTAGTTAGAAGAGACATGCCAGTGCACCTCCAGGCAAACTGACATGTCTCTGATTCTAAAGGAAATGCCAAAGTGAATTATTCTGACAGATTTTGTACCTTAGTGGGATCTAGAGTCTGGAATCAGCTGGCTATGTATTCATGGTAAGAAGCATTAATGCCATTTCCTACAAATTACATTCTGAACTGCTTTCTGGTTCAGAGATGCAGCCCCTCCTCACTCTGCTAGGGGGATTTTACCTCAGGGAGTCAGCTCTGGCATTGTGGAGCTTGAGCCATAGGGTCCAACTAAAAATCTGCATTTCAATAGGGTCATTTACCTGACTTCATCTCTGGATAGCCCAGCCCATGATGGGCTGGGCTGGAAGGTTTGGGCTGGTTTCTAGCTATAAAATAAGCTAGGAGAAAGGAGAAAGGGCGTTTGGCCATTTTGGCTTCTCTTTGCTCTCTGCCCCTCCTCTCTGCCTCTCCATTCTCTTCCCTGTTGGGCCTTAGCATATGGTAGTGGCCATCTTGGCCTAAGATTCTAAACCTACAGGTGGCTGGGGTCCAGCTAGGAACCTAAAGTCCAAGGTTTTCCTGTTACTGGATTGTATGCCAGAACCTGTGAAAGTAAAGCCTTTTAAAATTGTGCTGGATTGGATGCAGCCGACATGGGTTCGATTCCCGGCATCCCATATGGTCCCCTGAGTGCCGCCAGGAGTAAATCCTGAGTGCAAAGCCAGGAGTGACCCCTGAGCATTGCCGGGTGTGACCCAAAAAGCAAAAAAAAAAAAAGTGCTGGAAAGCACAAAGAGATGCAAAGATATTCCATGCTCATGAACTGGAGAACTAACACTACAAAATTAATGTATTATTTATAGCAATGCACAGATTTCATGAAACCTATATTAAAAACTCAAATTGTATTTTTCACAGAAATAGCACAGAATATTGTAAAATTTATTTATCACTACAAAAGACCTTGGGGCTGGAGTGATAGCACAGTGGGTAGCATGTTTGCCTTGCACGCGGTCAACCCGGGTTCGATCCCTGGCATCCCATATGGTCCCCCGAGCACCACCAGGAGTAATTCCTGAGTGCAAAGCTAGGAGTAACCCCTGAGCATTGCCAGGTGTGACCCAAAAAAGCAAAAAAAAAAAAAAAAGTCCTTGAGTAGAAAAAAACACAGAAACAGAGACAAAAGGAATTGAAACTAAGGTACCATCATTCCTGACTTCAAATTATACAACAAAGTGATAGTAATTTAAAAAGCATAGTATTGAGGTCTTGAGTGCAGTGGATAGAACGCTTGCCTGTCTTGCATGCAGATGACATAGGCTCAGTTTCAGCATCACATATGATCCCCATACCCCCATCAGGAGTAAGCCTTGAACACTGTTGGGTGTGCCTCTCACAAACATACAGAAAAACAGAGTATATTTTTGTGCTTAAAACATACACACTGATGAGTGAAACAGATTTGAGAGTTCAGAAATAAATTCACACCTATATCAACAATTAATTTACAATAAAGTCTAAGAGCAAAGGAAATATCTTAAAACAATGTCTGGAAAAACTAAAGACGTAAAAGGGAAAAGGCAACAATTCCATTATATAACATATACACATAAGGTAATTCCAAATGGATTAAAATCCTTGCTGTGGGACCTGAGCCATAAAACACAGAGAAGTAAACAGGTGATGTCTCCTCAACAACAGCTCTGGAGCTATCACCATCTCATCTCTGATGGCAAAAGAAACAAAAGTAAAAATAAACAAACTGGGCTATATTAAACTGGAAAGATTTGCACAGCAAAAGAAACTACATAAAAATACAAAGTCATTCTAGGGAGTGGAAATTATATTTTCAAATCATAGATCAAACAAGAGATAAAAATCCAAAATATAAGACTAATTCATAAAAAATATGACAGAAATAAGTTACCAGAAGGCCTAAATGATACTTTTCATTAGAAGACACACTGATGATCAGTAAATCCATGGTGATATTCAGTGACTTCATGTGGTTAGGGAACCACAAGTAGGGACAGCAATGAGGGATCCCTTCACACCTGGGAATCTAGCTAGTAAGCAGGACAGCAATGATCGATCCCTTCACACCTGGGAATCTAGCTAGTAAGTAGGGACAGAAATGATCGATCTCTTCACACCTGGGAATCTAGCAAGTAAGCAGGACAGCAATGATCGATCCCTTCACATCTGGGAATCTAGCTAGTAAGCAGGACAGCAATGAGCGATCCCTTCACACCTGGGAATCTAGCTAGTAAGCAGGACAGCAATGATCGATCCCTTCACATCTGGGAGTCTAGCTAGTAAGTAGGGACAGAAATGAGTGATCCCTTCACACTTGGGAATCTAGCTAGTAAGCAGGACAGCAATGATTGATCCCTTCACATTTGGGAGTCTAGCTAGTAAGTAAAAGCAGAAATGGAATGTTGGCAATGATCTGGAAAGGAGATGAATAACACATGCAGGGCAGGAGGGGCACAAGTGATGCAGATGTTACAGAAATTGGCACAAAGAATAACCACCTGTTTAAAATGGAAAAGCTACACAATTCCTAAGCACAGCAGATTATGGCACAAAACAAAAAGCAAATACAAAGCACCAAATTGTACACAAACATCAACAAGGTCAACAGGGTCATCACTTGTCCCATAACTAATTTCTTACAAAAAATTTTTTTTCGAAAATTCCTCTAACCAACATTAAGTCTTGTATTTTCTTTCTGTAATTCTTCAGGAAGCATTATAATGAGTCGTCTAAGTCTGTTAAGATTAAAATCAGAAGCACAGTTTATCTTTCTTTTGGAGATACTTTCAGAGTCTGATTAGACAACTGACTTCCAAGCGTCTCATAAATGTCTTTGATCACTTCCAGTTAACCTCTTTATCATACTTAATAATAGCAATATTTTTATATTTCTTGGTTCTTTTTAGATGTACTTATATTTCATTTTCTTTCTTTTTTAAAAAATATTTTACTATACCACCGTTAGATAGACAATTCTATCTTTATTTAGAGGTGACTACAACAGTATGCCACCCGCACGGCATGCCTGTCAAGCTGCTTGTGTAGTGTTTGATATGCCAAATACCAGTAACATTTATATTAGGTCATTCCCGTGACCTAATATAATGGTTTGAGGCTCCTTATGTTCCTGGAGCAAGCGGATGCCTTTGGGTCTACTAGCATGAGACAGGACATATGGAGATATTACTGGTGCCCGCTCTAGCAAATAGATGATTAACGGGAAGATAGTGATAGATAGTGATAGTAGATAGACAATTATAAGACTTCATGTTTGAGTTTTTGGTTCTACAGTGTTCCAACACCCATCCCTCCACCCCTGCCCATCTTCCATCACCAATGTCCCCACCTCCCTCCCCCCTTCCCTCAGCCTGTCTCCATGGCATGTTCTTTATCTCATTTCTCTCTCTCTCTCTCTCTCTCTCTCTCTCTCTCTCTCTCTCTCCTCACTTCCCTTTCTTACACATTGTAGGTTGTAACAATTCTAGAACAAGATTGGTTCCTCTAGTTTGATGTACCGTGTGGCCGCTTGTGGCACCACAACTCCTGGAGAGCTGGATGGCAGCTCCCCCCATGCATCTGTATCTCTACATGATGGCTGAGAGCCCTGAGGCAGTTTGTAGGTGGGGTCACCAGGCCTCCAGGATGGGTCAAGAGGGGAATGGGGACCCCAGCTCAATATCCAGGAATGCCGGGTGACTTCTGCCTCTGAGAGCCGCCTACTTGGGCTTGAACTCAGCTGCTCTGAGCTGGTCTTGGGATCAGAATCTCTCTTGCATGGGTTCTGATGAACAGTGGGGTCCGGACCGAGAAAACAGCAGCTATTATGGTGAGCGAGTCTCATCTGGCTGCTTCCGAGGCCCTATAGAGGTGATAGGCCCACTCCCAAAACCCATCTTGCCTCCTGAGAGCCTCATGGTCAGCTGAGCCAGGGGAGAGCTAGATGGCAGCTCTTCCCCATGCATCTGAGTCTCTGCATGATCTATTTCATTTTCTGATCACTTGATCACTTGATATCCCGTTATTCATCAATTTGCTTGAGCGGATGCCAGTAATGTTTCCATTTGACCGGCTGTCAGTCGTAGTCAGGGAAGCTGTTTCATTTGCCAAAGAATCGAAAATCAGATGGGCTGGACATGTAATTCAATTTGGAGACGATCAAAAACTTTGCATTCCAATTCCTACATATCTGATATAATCATCAGGGAGATAACTGTTGCCTTCCAATGCCTCACCCTTCAGTCATATGATACTGAAAGCACACTTTCAGGGATTAAAATTGTAATTTTATTTATTTATTTGTTTGGATTTCTATTATTTTTTTAATTGAATTTTTTAAAAAATATTTTATACTTATATAAAATATATAAATATATAATATATTATATACACTAATATATTATTGTATTATAGTATGTATTACGATATACGCTATAGTATACTAATATATTATAATAAAATTATTGAATAATAAATATTAATAAAATAAGCTTATTTCATATTAAATATTAATTATTTATCATTAATTGTTTAATCATTGGAATATTTATTATTAATATACAGAAACATCATTTCATATTAAATATATTATTCAATAAAATTTTGTTAAATAATTATTATAAAAATTTATTGAACAATATATTTAATAAAATAATGTATTTATTTTATTAAATAAAATATTTATTATATGAAATATTTTATTTATATATTTTAATATACAGAGGAACCCCATACCATTTTCAACATCCGGACTCCACAGCTCATCAGAGATACAACCAAGAGATAAGCTGATCACTCCCTGTTGCCTGCAGCTACTTTGCGGACACCTGGTTCATCAGTAAATACATGAACTGAGAGCCTACTACTCAGAGTATACCACTCACACAGCAGAGCCTGGCAAGTTACCTGTGTTGTATTTGATATGCCAAACACAATCAGTAACAATCATTGACCTCATTCCCATAACCTGAAGGAATGGTTTGAGGCTCTCTGTGTTCCTGGTGCAAGCTGATGCCCTTGGGCTACACTAGCATGCGACAGGAAGTATAGGGATGTTACTGGTTCCTGCTCGGAGCAAATAAATGGATGAACAACGGGAAGACAAGTGTTGGAAGTGACAAGTGATTTTATTATACCACCGTGAGAGATACAGTTACAAAGATGTTCATGTTTGTGTTTCAGTCATACAGTATTCCAGCACCATCCCTCCACCAGTGCCCATTTCCCACCACCAATGTCCTCAATTCTCTCCTCGCTTCCCCTAGCCTGCCTCTATGGGAGGTTCTTTATTTCTTCTCTCTCTCTCTGTCTCTGTCTTCCTTCTCTTACGCATTGTGGATTGCAATACATAAATTTAGAGGTATTATATACCTTTGCCTGTATTCAATTCTCAGTTCTAGCCTGGGATTATTATTTTCAGTGATTATTAGCACATGGTTATCTTCTCTGTCTTACCTAACCTTGGACTCCCACACATTTGCAGTTGATTCCACCTATTGACAACACTTTCTGGCCCATGTTTTGTCTGATACTCAGGGGCTATTGATGGCACTTGTGCTCAGGGAACCATATGTAGTGCTGCAGATGGAATCTAGGGCAGAGCTGAAGGGCAAATCCTTAAAACCTGTATTATCTTTCTGGCTCCTAAACCAGTGTTTCAACATAGCTTCTAAATATTTATTCCAATTGAAATAATGACTAAGTAATTCACTGTGCTTCTTCTTAGGCATATAAGAAAAACATATGCTATAAAATGCTTTTGCACACTATATATATGTATATATGTATGTATATGTATAATCATTTTTAAGTTAACTGACTTGTAGAAGCTAGTTTTCCAAATAGTAGTCAATGTTGACTGAAAAATTATGAAGTTTTTCATTTTAACTCTGACCTAATATTAGATTTTTTAATTAATCTGTTTATTAATTGAATCATCTTCAGCACAAGGTCTAAGACTCTGTCATGCATTCATGTTAAATGGGACACAAAACTTAGATAATTTCAGCCATAAAAAAAGTAGAATGAACTTGAAGAAAAAAAGAAAATCCTGAGACTAGTAATATGGATTATGGATACGTGTACTCCATATTAATCTTACAGAGGAAATATTTTGAAAATAGATGTTTGAATTTTATAACAATATATTATAGAAGTTAATAGTTACTAAAATGAGTCAGTCACCAAAATATTATTTCAAAATTTGAAAAGGCATTTTTTCAATGCTCTTGAACTATTAGATTTGTGTCTATACTGTAAGAAAAATTATAATTTAAAATTGAAAATTAATTATGTTGTTTTGGCAGGTTAGCATGGCCCTGAAATTTTATCAGGCCCTCCTTGTTCGTCCTTCTTAGTGCTGCCCTATTAAGGGCTCTTTTAGGTCAGGAAGATGAACATTTTTTATTACTGGTTTTGGCATATTGAACATGCATCAGACAGCTTGCCAGGCTCTGCCGTCGGGCGGTATACTCTTAGTAGCTTGCTGGGCTAAGCACTGCCAGGAGTAATTCCTGAGTGCAGAGCCAGGAGTAACCCCTGATCATCGCTGAGTGTGATATCGCTCTCTGCCCTGACAAGCAGGTCATACCCTTCAGCCGCTCCACGTAGCCAGAGGACACATGGCCTGTGCCCGGTCATCCCACTGGCGGTCCTTGATGAGCGCAGCGAACATGGTGGCGGTAAAGATGGAAATACATGAATAAATTAGTAGATTTGCTTGAGCGGGCACCAGTAACATTTCCATTTGACCCTATCATGTACCAGTGTAACCCAATGGCATCTGCTTGCTTCAGGAATACGAAAAGCCTCAAACCGTTTGTTCAGGGTCTTGATAAAGAAGTTTGACCATCTTGCAGGTGGGTGGCCACGTGATATTTTGACGTCCCGTGGGATCCAGTCAGTAACGGCTCTAGTCCAGCGGTAGTCTCCAAATCGCATTAAATCTTTATCCAGTAATGACATGATTAGGGCCAGAGCGATAGCCCAGCTGGTAGGACATTTGCCTTGCATGCGGGTGGCCCATGCCAGCCTGGGTTCGGGTCCCCGGCATCCCATATGGTGCCCCAAGCACCGCCAGGAGTTGTTCCTGAGTGCAGAGCCAGGAGAAGCCCCTGAGCATTGCTGGGTGTGACCCAAAAAAGCAAAAATAAATAAATAAATAAATAAATAACATGATTAGACAAGCTCAGTTAAATCTATACATTGAGGCTTTTCAGTTTTACTTATTATTTTACATTTTCATATCACAAAGACTACAAAAATAAATAGAACAAGCTCTTGCCAAACTCCAGAAACAAGTACCACATGAAACCAAAGCCAGACTTTATTATACTTCAATCTAAGTTGTTTGTTCTTCCCCTCAAAGTGTTGCAGGTGTGGCTGCGGTGCCCAGCTGCGTCAGTAGGTAGCATACAGGAGACAGGCTTGTCTACACCCAGGTCTCTGCCCCGTGGTCCCTGCATGGTTGATGGTCTAACATAGAAAACGACTGGGCCTCCTGGGATGAACCCAGAGCCACAGCAGAGCCTGGCAAGCTACCCATGGTGTATTTCATATGCCAAAAACAGTAAGAATAATGGGCCTCATTCCCAATAATGGAGATGTTACTGGTGCCCAGTAACAATAAATAGGCAAACAACAGGAAGACAAGTGACAAGTTGTTTGAAAGAGAGGCTTTCAATCCTGCTTCTCAGATAAGTGACCTAGGGTAACTTAATTTACCAATGGCTAGCCACACTCTAGTATGAGTTTCATTTGGATGATAATAATTGATTGATAGCTTTATAAGACCAGTCGCAAAGGCAGCAGGCTATTTGATAGCAAATGTGCACTCGAGTGCACACTCTATCTCTAGTGCTTTGTGAAATTGTGGGGCAGGATTCATCATAATTAATAAGCTTAGTATAATGGAAGAATCAGAAAAGTAACTAAAAGACATTTTTTTGTTATTTATTCCAAGAATGCATATAAATCTTTAAGAATTTAATATTAAACACAATCTGTTTACTCTAAAATGCCGCAAAGCAAACAACAGAATTTAACCTGGAATTTAAAGTTAGGAAGGCTTGATTATTAAGTATAGGCAAACATTTCCTAACTTGCTATTAGTTTTTTAATAATCAAGTCACTCTTTCACTTTTGAAATATGTCAACTTGATCTCTGACTTGTCACCCTCAACTCTTAACTCTTCCAGGAGACTGTGTTTCTGCACTCCTCATTACACAAAAGTTCTAAAGTAAAAGATCCTAAATGCAGGCAGTGACACTTCCCAATGAAAAGGTTATGTTCTAAATCTTTAGTACAAAACTAACATTTCAAAAAAAATTAAAAAGGAGTTACCGAACAGCACAACCTTAAGAATGCAGTCAAAGGGGCTTGAGACAGGAGCAGGTAGGGTGCTTACATTACAGGCGGCCAGAGTCAATCCCTACCACCCCATATGGTCTCCTGACCCACCAGAAGTGATTCCTGAGGGCAAAGCCAGAAGTAACTCCTGAGTACTGACACCCGTGGTCCCAAAATGAAAGAAAAAGGAAAAACGCAGTTGAAGCTGAGGTTTATAGAATATGTGATCATCCCTCGGAAAGAAGACAAAGAAATGAAGCATACAAGAATGGGACTTGAGATTAATTTCTAAGCCGTGTGCAGTGCATTTAGGAGACAGGTCAGAGAGCCACTTTATTCTGAACAAAAAGATTAAATTGTATTTGGTTTCAATCTTTATGCCTGTAAATGGTAGATTCTCAGTCCAAGGAAAGAGTTTGGCTATTTGTTGGCCTAAAAGTACTGAGGTTTAGTGGGTGTGACTCATTATTTGAGTACAAGTTTTCACAAAAGATAACATTCTTTTAAAAGCCATCAGAGAAAGGAAATACTATATTTAGAATGCCCATTCAGTTTCCAGGGGTGTTAGAAGTCTTATTGCTATTTATAGCCAGGTGTAGGGCGCAGGACAACAGATTCACCTTAACTAATAAATGACCAGATTTCTGGGAAGAAAAGATTTTCATTTTCTAAGTAAGAAATTGTTGTAAGCAAGAATTATTGGAATTTATTTAATTGCTCAGTTGTTCCATGGCTTGACATAGAAAGTGATTTTGGCTGCATTTATATTTGGCTATCTAATTATAATACTGTGGTTTTCTTAGACCCCTTATAAGCTAAGCATCTTCAATTATTTGAAGTTCCTGAATGTGAGTGATACTTATAGCTTGCTTTTCTTGTGAATTTCACAACAGTTTACTGCAATTAGAATGCTGGTAGAAATTTAAACATTTATTCAATGATTTGCTTTCATTGTTACATATTTTTGATTAAATTTAATGCAGACAACATCATCACCTTATTAGACATTTAATAGAGTAAAAAAGAAAATAAAGAGTATCATAGTATAAATAAATTTTACTTGATTTCTCAATGCATCTTTCCAATTTTGGAAGGCTTTCCATTTCTACCTTTATTGAGATACTAGTCTTACTAATTTGATTAAATAAGTTCACCCAATCTTACCCACTGTAATTTTACTAACATTGAAGTTAGTAAATTTTGTAGCGAGGCTCTTCAGAACTGTATTACAGTAATTTGTAAGTGCATTATCATATCTTGTTTTTAATGACATTTATAATTAGCATAATGTTTTTTGATCAATACAAGCTCATAGACACCTATTTTATTCAATGGCCTTCATTCTGTTTCCATTTTAATCTTTTGGTTTTGGAGTCACACCCAGTGGTGCTCAGGGACTATTTCTGGCTCTGCATTCAGGAAAGATCCCTTGGGAATGTGCTTAGGGGATCGTAAGTGGTGCCAGGGATTTGAATTAAGGTTGCAAAGCAAGCACCTTAATATCTCTACTAGGTCTCTGGCTCCTCCCATTATTTTGAGAGTTAGGTTGCCCAGAATTTTCCCAGTAAATTTATCCAATAATTTCACCTGCAGCTTAATTAAATCCTCAGAAATTTTCCCATAATTCTTTGATATTTCAGTTATATTTGTTTCATGGGGGAAGCAGAAGTCTGGCTAATTTTTAGTACCTAATATGCATCACTGTATCGCTGTCTTCCTGTTGTTCATCGATTTGCTTGAGTGAGCACCAGTAATATCTCCATATGTCCTATCAAAAGTAAGTGTAGCCCAAGGGCATCTGCTTGCTCCAGGGACAGGAAGAGCCTCAAGCCACTCTTCAGGTCATGGAATTGAGGTCCATAATTGTTACTAGTTTTTGGCATAACAAATAAAACACGAGTAGCTTGCCAGGCTCTGCAGTGTAGGTGGTATACTCTCAGTAGAAGGCTCTCATGTCGAGCATTTATTGATGAAACTTATAGGGGGAAAGATCAGGTTTTCTCTTGGGTGGAGCTCTGAGGAACTATGGAGTCTGGATATTGAGATTGACTGACCTCATGATGTGTGGGTTTCTCTGGCTTCTTTCTAGGCTTACTGGGATGACAGGTATCAGTTAGAACCTACCTAGAATGGTATACCGTGTATAAATGGATATATTTGCTGGGCAACTAGAATTAGAAATTTGGAACATCAGTGATTATTAACTATATACGTGAACTTGGGACTAACAGCTGTTTGCCCATTAAGTGAGAGGCTGGCATTAAAACCTTTGAGTACTGAGTATATTGTGGAGAAAATAGGGCCAATGACATGCCTTATAAGCATGCGGAATTAAAGTGGAAGCATTCTCAGAGTAGGAAGGAATGATGGCAAGAGAGAAACCTGGGAAGGTATAGAATTCCAGCAGTCAGCTGAACAAAAATTTAATGCAATAAATCAAAAAAGTTCATTTTCCAGTTTCCTATTCTAATGATAAATTGAAACCTGATGTTGTAAAAGATGTTTTAGTGAGCATAAGTGAAAATAATTGTCTTAGATGAGTAATTAATCTCAATGGCATGGGAAATAAAAGAAATAGGAAAAGAAAAGCAAGAGTGTGGGGAAGGCACAATTTCAAAACTTTTTGTCCATTTGGCAAGTAGCAAAAATATTTTAGATATTTTGCCTTTGTGCCAACTTCAAACACCACATGCTTTAAAGAATGGATAACTGGGACTGGAAAGATGCCTCATGTCCGCTACCCTGGTTTGATCCCCAGCTCCACATACAGTCCCCTAAGCACAGAGCCGGGAGTAAGCCCTGCGTGCTGCCAGGGGGGCCCAAAACAAACAAACAAAGGTCTGATCACACTTAGAGTCAAATACTATGTAGATAGACATTAAGTGAATTTTGAGACAAAGTCAAGATCAGAATGATTTCTTCAGATCAGGCAGGAAGATGGGGAACAAATTAGAACCTCCCATTAGTCAAGGAGCTCCAGGGCCGCAGGGGGCTCACCTTGCACAAGGCTGTCTAGGGCTCGATTCCCAGCACCCTATGTCTTTCCCCTGCACTCCAGGAGGGATCCCTAAGTGCAGTGTTGGGATAAGCCCTCAGCAGTGCTGGAAGTTGTTCAAAACTAAACAAAACAATAAACCAAACAGAAGATTTAATTTGAAGCAACGTACTTATGTACATAAATTTTGTAGGTGAAACCTCTCATCTGTGATGTTCTTCCCCTTTCATATGAGGGACTTAGTGCTCCAGGTGAAGCCTTCCTCTTTGGAACAATTTGTCATCTTTATTTGAGTGACACTAGTCATCTGAATACCTAAAAAATCTAAAAAAAATCCACCAGAGTTGAACTTCATTCCCCAAGAGAGTAGAACAAGACAGAGAGTGAAGGAGGCAGCCTCACTGCAGTGACAGATAAAAGTGTCTAAAGCAGTACACAGCTATTTCTTCATCTGGTAATGCAGAGCGGTATTAATAAATACAACTGCATATCACACAGTGATTAATTAAAAATAAAATATGAGTGGAGCCCCTTTTATTTTGCACTGTGTTCCACGTTTTATTTTGCATTATTTATTTAGCTCTTTTGGGTCACACTTGGCAATGTTCAGGGTCACTGCTGGCTCTGCATCAGGAATTACTCTTGGCGGTGCTTGTGGGACCATATGGGATGCCAGGGATCGAACCCAGGTCAACCACATGCAAGGCAAATGCCCTACCTGCTGAACAATCAATCACTCCAGCCCCACTCCGGCCCCAGGTATTATTTTAGATTTTAGATTATCTACCTTATCAGTGAGAGTGTATGGGGGAGGGGAGAGAGAGAGAGAGAATTTTATTTTCTAAATTTACATATCTTTAATGAAACAGCTTCTATTATCCCTTGGGAAAGCACATGATAGAGCAGATCACAGCACCGTAGCTGTGACAGTGCCATGGCAGTGCGCTGAGGCAAGGGGGAGGATAATTAGCAAGCACAGCCCTAGGTCTTCTGAAATTGTGCTTAACTTCATCACTCTAAAGTAAAACTCCTCTGCAACAAAGGCTTGGAGGATAGCCCGAAGAGCAGGAGCACACACTGTGGGAGCACTGCTGGGATGGCCCCTGAGCATCCCCAAAATCAAAATTAGATTTAATTTGTAGAACAAAAATCAAATCTATTTGTACTAAAAGCAACAAACAAACATAAAAAAGCTCCAAGATGCTATCTGGCAAAAAGTGATTAGACCCAAAACTTTCCCAAGGGAATTTTTTTTTTTCTTTTTTGGGTCACACCCGGCAATGCTCAGGGGTTACTCCTGGCTCTGCACTCAGGAATTACTCCTGGCGGTGCTCGGGGACCATATGGGACGCCGGGGATCGAACCCGGGCCGGCACAGGCCGGCTGCGTGCAAAGGCAAACGCCCTACCGCTGGGCTATCGCTCCGCCTCCCAAGGGAATTTTATATCAATATTTATGTTATTTAAAATTACACCTAATGTAGCACTATGCATGCAAAATGATAAAAATTGAGACATTCTATCAAGTCCAATACTGTTCTGTTATTCAAGCTTTCCTCTAACAGATACTTCTGTTATTCATCTTGGTAAATATGGAGTCTGTGTTGATCTTCTAATTATCTTTAGAAGACTCAGAAGCATAGAAATGAATTAATTCTTTTTAATTTAGAATTTGAGTGCCCTCAGTAAATCTGAGGACCACTCAGAGTGATTCTTGGCTCGCTGTATGGCGCTGACAGTTCAGGGCAAAGCTGGTTATGTTGTTTCTGGAATGTGGCCCCTATGTCGGCCAGTGAGTGACCTCAGGGCCTCCCAAATGCTAAGCATGTGATTGAACTGTGTCTCCCTCCTTCATTCTTTTTCACAGCTTCCACTTCTTACATTGGCTGTATGAGCTACACATATGATCAGAATTTAGAAAACAATGCACAGGAAAAGAAAAGGCTCAACTCACTTTCTCTGTCGTTAACATTTTCTGTAGTTACAGGAAACTTCATACAGAATATCGCATCCAATCGTGTACTAAATAGTGAGTCTTTAACCGAAAATCGGATGGGTGGGCTCTGATTTTGATGTCATTGCTGTTTTTCTTTTGCTATATCATAGGATGGCTTTATTTCTCCCTTGTATTATACTTGATTGTTAACAAAAATAAAATTGCCAGTTGAGTTCTGCTGTGAATAAGTCAGTAAAAATAGAGGCCCTCTTTTCACATGCTGTTTTCTCCCTTAAAAATCCTTATTCATGTGAATTAATTTTGATTGTGCCAGCAATAACCAAGACTATTTCCTCATACCATCACGTGGCACTAGTCCGCACTTGGAAAACTTGTTGCCAAAGTGGCCTTCAATTTTAATGTGCATCTAGAGGATCTATGAGACTATGATTAGTCTTATGAGAATATAGCAAAAGGGTTAATCTGCTAATTCACATGCTAACCCCGGGGGATTAAATCATAGGCCCCAAGTTCACTAAGTGTGCTTGGCAACAATGTGCTAAAAATGGAAAAAAAAAACATACTGTTATTTTATCCATTTTTCACCAAGGTTCTCTCTGATAAACACCACAACCTTCAAGCGGGTGGGAGTAACTTAGAGGATAGGTTATAGCCACCTTTTTGGAAGCATCCTATCATGTCCAGCTGTTAGTACATCTTAATTACTCAGGGTAGCTGAAGGTGTAACATTACATGTTCTTACCTGATTGGAAACCTTCTTGTCTTTAACTCATTGGCTATTCTGGACCCTTTTTGGGGGATTAGAACTTCAATCTACTACCAGAAGTTGCTCCTTGAAAAAAAATCAGGACTTCTCAGAAATGCAGAAACTGAAATAGAGCAAGAGAAGGAGAATTGGTTGTACATATCAATTTAATGTTTTTTTAAAGAAAATGTGCAAGTAAATATTCATACACACATACTTTATAAGATATAATAAATTACAGAAAATTTGCGGCTAGTAGGTTTGAAAACTCACATAGTGCACATAGTAGGACAAGATTACATGTTACCTCTATGGGCTCAGTCAAGCAAAGACTTCAAAAGGCCCAGTTAGGGCTTTGTTCATTAGGACAGAGGTGAGGTCAAATGGCAAATTTTCTATGTGATTTTCTTTTAAAATCTATTTGCCTTTTTCAGTTTTTATCTAGATATTTGAGAAATTCTAAATTTCATGAAGTTAATTGCTAGTAGTAATTCCGTAAGTAGCTAAGAGGACAATTTCCTCATGTTATTGCTATATGATTATACAGCATTTGTGCCAGCAGGTAGCTCTGCATGTAACAGGAGGGAATTGGTGTAGCAGAAGTAGCAGCAAGCGCAATCCTGCTCCCTCTGATCAGGAGGAACCAAACTCCCTGGAGCCCAGTGAGGG
>JAJIBD010005964.1:0-33787 GCA_021461705.1 Cryptotis parvus
GACAATTTTATACTCCTGCTTAATGCTCTTGAAAGATTTCACTGTGTTCTAGAAAAATAACTTACAATTTAAAATGTGTGTTCACTAAAAAGTGTTTCTTTAATAATTTTAAAGGAGTGATGTTCATGAAATATTTTAAAGTATTTACTCTCCCTGCAGCATCATGGGTTTCTTATCACTTTGTAGAAATGACATGCCTATAAAATTCATTTTTTTTGCAAAAGAAATAGCAGAAAATAAAAACGCACTGCAATAGTAGAAAACTTTTTAGTGAGTATTTAATTCCTCCATTTCCTTTCCATTTCTATAGTGTGATGGTGAAGCATGAGGCGTTTTTTAATTTGAGACCTTGAATGATCTATAATCCAGAAGAAAGCAATTTCATCATAAATGAACCTAAAGTTGCATGTTTGTGTGCATTGCATGAGTGCATATGTACATGTATGTTTCTGTTTGTTAAGTCACTTAGATTGAAGGGTTGTTCTTTTGTGAGAGCAAAACCTCATTTTAACTCATCCCACCAAGAATGAAAATATTAAATGCAAAATATTGTGTAAATCTGAAACATTCAGTTACTTAGAAGTAGGTATAGTATTGTATTAAGAAGATGCTGATTTATAATTCTATAATAGAAATCTTGTGTTGAGTATGGATATTTTTACCTAACAGAGAAGTGTAGTAAAACTAGTAATCTTGCTTTAGAAAAATAGAGACTAAACTACAAAATTTGAAAGGGAAGCTTTCCTTTATTACAAGACAGGAATAAACATGGTAAAGATTTTTCAGCTTGCTTGTGAAACGTGAATTGAAGAGAGAAGAATATTGGTAGACTCAACAAGGTCAGCCTCGTCCAGACTAGACATGGTGAAGGGCCTGGACATGGTAGATATCAAAAAAAACATAAAAGAAACAACAGGGGCCGGAGTGATAGCACAGCGGGTAGGAGTTTACCTTGCACATGGCCAAATAAGTTCGATCCCTGGCATCCCATATGGTCCCTTGAGCTCTGCCAGGGAGTAATTCCTGAGTATAGAGCTGGGAGTCTTTCTGAGTATAGAGCTGAACATTGCCAGGTGTGACCCAAAAAGCAAAAATGAATGAATGAATGAATGAATGAATGAATGAATCAAAGAAACAACATATTCAATTGATGATTTTTTTCATGTAGAACTATCTTACTATCAATTTGGAAGGGGGCATTTAGAGGCAGGATGGTAACCATTTAAATATTCAGAAGGCCTGGGACCCTTCAAGAGAAATTCCTGAACAATTGAACCAGAGGTTTAATTATGAGGTCTCTGGATGACATGCTGCATAGTTTCATAACGCCAGGATTACCTAGGGCACCCTTGTGGTGCTTACACCGGCTCTTCAATTACACCCTGCCATGTTCCAGAGTCACTGACCCTGTATCAGTGATCTTTATGTATCAGATTCCTGCATCAAGCCTAGCTACTCATATTCGAGGCATGTGCCGGGCAAGACCTGGGAAGCTACCCATGTCATATTTGATATGCCAAATACCAGTAACAATTATAGAACTCACTCCTATGACCTGATGGAATGGTTTGAGGCTCTTCATGTTCCTGGAGCGGCAGTGCCCTTGGGCTACACTAGCATGTGATAGGATGTATGGAGATTCTACTGCTGCTCGGCTTGAGAAAATTGATGATCAACAGGAAGACAAGTGATACAAGATACACATGCCTTTATCAGATACTATCTGCTCTCCAAGATCACGATCACCATCACGATCTTCCCGTTGATCATTTATTTGCTAGAGCGGACCAGTAATATCTCCATATGTCCTGTCTCATGCCAGTAGAGCCAGGGGCATCGCTTGCTACAGGAACATAAAGAGCCTCAAAACCATTATATTAGGTCATATATTAGGTCTCCAAGATATATATTTTAATTGACTTCATGTTTTTTCTGTTATTGAGCCATACCTGGCAGTACTCAGGACTGACTCCTGGCTCTGAGCTCAGGGATCATTCCCAGTGGGACTAGGAAAACACATGTGGTGTCAAGGATCTAACTTGTGTTGGCAGTGTGTGGAAGCAAGTGTCCTACCTACTGTACTGTTGCTTTGGTTCTGGATATGAGTTTTAAGAAGAAATAGTCAGCAAGACTAAAAATAAGATTCTAACTCGAGTAAAGGAAAAAGGAATGGTATCCTTAGAAGATTTGAAGATTATTACAAAGTGAATGTAGATTTTAGAAATAAAGAGACTGGTGCCAGAATGATAGCACAGCAGGTAAGGCATTTGCCTTGCATGCCACCAACCTGGGTTTGATCCCCTGTATCCTATGTGGTCCCCAAGCACTACCAGGAGTAATTCCTGAGTGCAGAGCCAAGAGTATCCCCTGAGCCACAGATTTTGTGACCCAAAAAGAAAAAAAAGGAAAAGAAATAAAGAGGCTGAGGATGGTGTAGTAAAGGATTCTGACTAGAAGGATCAAAGATAAAGAGAAATACTGATGTAGACTGTTAGACAGCAAAGGGCTGGCATGGCAGTGGAAGTTCTAAGAGTAGTGAAACCACCTAGTCCTAAGGCCACTTTAGCACAGGAACTAAGGCCTGATAAGCCTTCACTGAGCTAGCCCAGACCAAAAGAAGGCTAGATCCACCCTCCAAAAGGAGATCCAGCAGGAAAAAGATCAAGAAAAGGAGTTTTCAAAGAAGACCATTGTTGCAGGACTCCTCTAAGAGCCTCTGCATCTGCCCTGGATTGCCTCCTGCAGGTCACTTCATAGATAGGGGGTAGTCTAAATGTGGCAGTTTATCTGACTATGTATTCTGTACTGGCTGGTATAAATATTCTCTCATGCTACCACAGTCATCGTGGGACTAGCTAGATCTTACCAGCATATTTGCTGGCCATGTTGGATCTCTAAGTAATTAGACCAGAGAGAAATGCTGTTTGCCCCAAGCAAGCAAGCATGGCTCCCTGATAACTCAAAGACAACTGAAATACAAAACTACTGTGAAGCAGACGGGACTCTTGTGAAGGCTTGGAGAAATATTTAATTGGCATTAGTATTAGTCTTTGGTAGAGAGACATGCCATTTCAGAAACCCCCTTCTCTACCCTATAAAAGGCAATTCAAGGCAGATCTTGGCTCAAAACATTAGCATATAATAGGACCTAGATGAGGTGGTGGGAGGAAATTACCTAAGGGCATTTGATCCCTCCTGCTTTTCCATAATAGTCGGAGGTCTGAGTTGTAGCGGAATAAAAGCTAGGCTACTTCCTCTCTGACTCTCTCTCTTTGGGCTCTCTTTTGTGGCTTGCACTCTTCTTGGGAGTCTTGTCTTTGTCTCCTCTTTACAGGGCCTTAACACGTGGTGGCAGGCATCTTGGCCTACACGTGGCTGGGGTTTTAGCCTGGAATCCCTAAGCACAAGAGTTTTTCCTAATGTTGATTTGTATGCCTGAACCTGTGATAAAGTAAAGCCTTTTCAAACTGCATTGGATTCCTGAGTCTTCATCCATTCCCGCCTGCTTCAGATGTAGAAGAGAACTCGCTTTCTGGCACTGTTGGGGACCCCGTGGCATTCCCTACAGACCATCCCAACTCTAACTTCCTTGGCACCTGCCCTAGTAACAAATTCTTATCTTAGCTAGAAGCTACACGTTGGACAACTTGCAATAAACCCTATAAAAGTCACCTTGAACAAAGGAAGCATACGCATGCACAAGGCCTTGTGCTGCTTGTACCCAGGTGGCCAAGCACATTTAGGGCACCTAAGCACATGTATTATCTGCATCTCTCCTTTTGAGATGCGTTTTCTTTCCCCCCTCTCACTTTCTCTCCTCCTTCCCCTTCTTAAAAGTCATCAAATAAAATGTTTTCAGTTCACTGCTCTTCTACTCCTGGAAAATTTTTCTGAAATATAAAGACAAGGACCCTTAAACCTTGGGTAAGGCCTAGGACTGACTCTTCTTTCCTACAAAGTCAGTCCTCACTTGAGCCTGAGTCTCTGGCTCCCTGAGAGATCTCGGATGGTGGGATCAACGCCATGCTGAAGGCAAAGCCAACATCAGGTGTGGCTCGAGAAGTCACCTCATGAGGCTGACAGGACCCTGGATTTGAACCATTCAGTGGCTCATTGCAGACGTTTGTAGTTCTCACCTTCCCAGAGTGTCCTGGGTTGAAAATGTCATATTGAAAGAAGTGACCATCTCTCTCCTCCACACCTAAGTAACTGGGTGGGGGCCCATCGACTTCAATACCATTAAAGCATTCAGAGAAGATTCTAAGAATAGTCACCAGTTCTAATGGCAGCAGAAAATCAAATAACATAAATGGATGGAAGTCTATGAGAAGGCTACTTTAAGAGAGAATACAAAGACTGTGTCTATTTGTCGCACTACTGTATTTCCTAGTGCTTAGAGTAATGCCTACACAAAGTAGAGACTTAATCAATCTTGAATGAATAAATAAGTGACAGAAGTGATCATTATTCTTTAAGAGATGGTTACTATAGTACTAGAAGTGTTTCTCTAGGTAAAGAGTTATAGGAGAATACAACTGATTTCACAGGAAACTTGAATTTGAGACAGTTATAGATTTCATAACAATGTATTTTCCAGATGATAGCAAAGTAAGTCAAAATAACAGCTGGACGGAGAGGATCAATTAAAAATTTAAGAAGAAAAATCATCTACAGAATACTTTGCTTTGATAACCATACTTTTAAAAGTTTCACAATTTTTTTTTTTTTATATATTTTCACATTGCTTCCTAAAGTTCTAATGTACTTTTTAAGATTGCAATATTCTCTTCAACTTTTCTGAAGAAATAGGCCAATTATTTTTTAAAAATCCATTTTCTCTTCAAATAAATTTGTTAGGAGGCACAAAAATTTCTTGAATTAAAAACTGATTTTTATTTAGAGGTTTTGAGGAAGGGGGAAGGAGAGAGAAAGTGAAATAAGGTAACACGTTCAAGAGAGAACAAGGGCTTCTCCAAAGCTGAGAGTGTCCTAGTACACACATCCCAGCATTAGATATAAAAGCATGTAAGTAAATATCTCAAAGGGGTGGATGTGGGTGACACATGTGCTAGGGAATTTCGTGTGCTTGATCATGTGGGCTCAAGCAGCATATGGGCTCAGGCAGCATATGTGTCTGCTTTCTTTGTTCTTGGTGGCTTTTATAGGGTTTTTTCCCAAGCTGTCCCATATGAGGCTTTTCCTTAGGTAAGTGTTTGTTGCCAGGATAGTTTCAAGGAGATCGAAATTTCTCTCTTGGGTTTTGTTCCTGCTGGAGCTTCTCTGAAGTGGGATCCAGTCTTCTATGGGTCCCTTGGAACCAGGTAAAGTCTTATACGGTCTTCATTCCTGTGTCCGAAAGGTGGGCTTTTTACAGCCATAGACCTATTGGTTTTATTACATCCTAGCAATTCCATTGTCATGGGGTCCTCTCCTGTCTATCTGCCTATGTAATATTCTCCCCCTAGAGATATCACCACCTTAAATCTCTTTCTCATACTTGATTCACCAATTCTTAGCACATCTCCTGGCAAGTAGTGAACTGGGAACTTGTTAAGCTAATTGTCTCCCTTTAATGGCAGTATATTTCAAGGGCAAGATATAATATTTCTTTGCTTCATTTGGCAAAAGGAAGCTAAAGTCTGCAGAATGTGTCTTCAGAAAAGACCAGAGTAGCAAACACTTGAGCATTTCTATAGATGACTGTACCAAGCTCAGTATCTTTCAGCAAGAGAACATGAACATATACAGTTCTTCAACTCTTTGATGACAATTCTTTCTTTTGTTTTATCATGAAATGGATTTGTCAGTGGGTTACTGTATGTATCAGAGCCTCTAACACTGCCTTTTCAGTATTAACTATTTATTACATAAGTTGTCCAGTTAATGAGAAATGTTGAGATTGCTGTTACCATCATTATGTTATCATTCTCATCACTGACCTGGAATTTCAACTGATCAAATCTTCCCATGAGAAAACCCCTGCAAAATGGTTTTGTTTTCTTAGTTCATTGCCTAGGTTATCTCTTGATTTCATCCATTGTAGCAATCAATTGATTTACCTCCTGCCTCATTATATATCCTTATTAACTTCCAAATCTTCTCTCAGTTATAATGACATTGGGACTTACCCAGTCACCCCCTTATTTCTCTATCACTTACACAGAAGAAAAATTCTGAGAACTGTGCCTTAATTTCCTTCTGCTCTTTGATTTTTTCTATCAGTGTCTTGAAATTCTTACACAGTAAGCAATCTTTTAGGATTTTAGAGATGCATGAATGTTTATTAAGATCATTGCTAGAAAATTAATATGATAGAACCTCATGATACTTTATATAAAGATTGTTTTAAGACTACATAGAATGTAAGCTAGTTTATAATTTTCACTCTTGAAAACAGTCTTAAGTACATTTTACACATAGCAGTGTATGTATTCAAAAATATTTCTGGCAAATGGGAAAGGAATATGGAAGAAAGGAAGAAATAGACTGAGAGTTGTTGGGTTGAGTAAAATTGTTTTTAAATGAATAAGCCATAGTTAGTGGGAAACTGATATCAAATTGCTTCACACTGCTAAAACATATTTTTTATTTTATTCTGAATCTCTATATCATTATTTTGATACATCATTTGTGAAGGAAAATCAATGATGTAGCTGTTGCTTTCTAAAATTATATGTCTTAGACTCATGGGTTCTTTGGGTCATTGCTTGTCCTCACTAATGGAAAGTATGATGAAAACTGAATAGTGGAAATAACAGTTCCAATAAGAGCAGGTTAAATTGGTATAGACCTTAAAACTCAAAATGCGAACTATGGAATAATTGTTTAAAGTTATCATTTATGTAAAAATAAACGTTTCCTCACATGGACTACAATCAGAATTTATAAAATTCTTATTTTTGTTTTATCTTTTTCTAACAAAGGATTTATTATCGTCTTAAGCAAACAGTATCATAATAATGTGTTGGGTAGTGAGCAGTATTACAAAAGAAGAAAACCTTGATGAAGAAGCAATTATCAAAGACATCATTGCTTAAAAATTCCCAGAACATAAGAGTGGGTGTGCCCATATGCAGGATTCCTGAAGAGGACAGCTTAAAGAAATTAAAATAAAATTACCCGAGACACAGACTAATCAGAGTGACAAAAATCAGATAGAGACAGAATACTGAAAGCAGATAAAACAAAGAAGGAAAGTACTTATAAAGAAACATCCTTAAGATTTACAGAATACTTACCAGGTCTTACAGAAGACTTACCCTGCAGGCCTGAAAGCATTGGTGGGATATAATAAAAAACTCAATGAAAAGAAAGCTTCACCAAGAATACTTTACCCAGCCATATTCTTATTCAGATTTGAAAGAATAATATACAACTTCACATAAAAAACAACTCATGAACTTCATAGACTCAAAACCATTGTTACAAGAACTATATAGACTATTTTAAAATAAAACAAAGCCCCACAAACACAACTATCCTGCAGAGTTGGCACAAAAGATGGCACAAACCCCATCCCAATAATCTCTCTCAGTGTTGTCACTTGTCACTTGTCTTCCCATTGTTCATCAGTTTGCTTGAGCAGGCATCAGTAATGTCTCCATTCGCTGGGAATGAGATCCATTATTCTTGTTTTTTGGCATATCTGATACATCACAGGTAGCTTGCCAGGTCATTGCTCTGAGCTCTAGGTTCATCCCAGGGGCCTAGTCTTTTCTATGTCAGACCATCAACCATCCAAGGCCCATGGGGCACAGCCCTGGGTGTAGACAAGTCTATCTCCTGTCTGCCACCTGTTGTTGTATCTGGGCACTGCAGCCACACTGCAACACCTTGAGGGAAGATATCTCAATGTTGTTGAATTAAATACACCAATCAAGAGGCAAAGAGTAGCAGAATGGATAGAAAATTAAACCCAACTTTCTGTTGCCTGCAAGAAACACATTTGAACAGCCAAGGCAAACACAGACTCAAAGTTAAAGGCTGGAAAACAATTCTTCAAGCAACAAGCCCTTCAAAATGGCTGATATGGCCGTGTTAGTACTGATGACATAGATTTCAAGCTAAAATTTATAAGAGGGAGTGAAGGCTGCTTCTTCATGTTAAAGGTATCTATACATCAGGAAGAACTCACACTCCCAAACATATATATGTCTAATATAGGACCAAAAATACTTAAAACAACTGCTAGTAGATTTAATGAAAACATCTATAGCAAACCAATTATAGCTGAAGATTGAAACAGCACTTTGTTACCCCTTGATAGATCAACTAAAGTTCAGTAAGCCAGTAGTATATTTAAGGGAAGAATGAAAGACATGTTTACAGATATATATATATATATATACATATCATATATATATATATATATATATATATATATCTTCCATTCTTCTCTCAAATCACTTATATCACTTGTATCACTTGTCTTCCTGTTCATCATCGATTTGTTTGAGCAAAATCTCGTCCTGTCACATGTGAGATATCCCAAGGGCATCTGTCCATTCCAGAAACATAAAGAGCCTCAAACCATTCCATGAGGTCATGGGAATGAGGTCTATAATTGTTACTGGTATTTGGCATATCAAATACGACAAGGGTAGCTTGCCAGGCTCTGCCATGCCGGTGGGATACTCTTGTAGTCACCTCTGATCTCCAGCATTTATTGATGAACCACGGGGCCAAAGTGGCTGTGCTAGCCGGGCTGTGATCAGCTCTTCTGCTTGGTGGAGTTCTTACGAGAGGGAGTCTGGATGTGGAAAATGGTGGAACTCATTTTCCATATATATACATTTATATGTATATATATATATATATATATATATATATATATATATATATATAATTCTCCCAAAACAGAATACATATTATTCCCAGTATACATGGGACATTCTCCAAAAAAGATCACATGCTGAGTCACAAAACATAACTCTGTTAAAATCAAGAGGCTAGAATTTATTAGTTTCTATTTCAAATTAAAACTATCTTTTCAGATCAGGATGCACTGAAAATAGAAGTTAATTAGACACGGAAATGGAGAATCAGATCAAACACCTAAATTTAAACAGCTCTCTAGTGAAAAACCAGTGACTTAGAGAGGAAATCAAAGATTCCTGGAAAGAAACCGAGATTGAGGACACAAGCTACCAGAACTTGTGGGACACAATAAAAGCAATATGAAGAGGAAAGTTTATAGCTCTAAAAGAATTTATCAGGTATAAGGGCCTAAATAAATAAATTAACTTCAGAGCTTAAGATCTCAGAAAGTGACCAAGAAAAGAAGACCAAATCAGGATGGAGGAAGGAACTAATAACATTTTGAACAGAAATTAACAAGCCGGAATCCCAAAAAGTAATCCGAAAGATCAATTAAACCAAGAGCTGGGTCTTTGAAAAAATAAACAAGATCAATAAACCACTAGCAAGACGTAGAAAAAGAAACAGAAAGAGAGAACAATAATTAACAGAATCAGAAACGAAGGGGGTTGGGGGGGGACATGACAACAGAAACCACAGAAATTCAAAGGATCACAGGATTCCTTTGAGGGTATGCCAAGAAACAAGAGAAACTCGAAGAAATGGATAAATTTCTTCCCTCGATGCAGAGACAAAAAAATGGATATTTTTTTCTCCCAAGCCTGAGACAAGATTTGGAATACTTGAACAGACCTATCACTATAGAAGAAGTTGAAATGGCCATCAAAAGTCTTCCCTAAAACAAAAGCCCAGGCATATATGGATTCACTGGGAATTCTTTCAGATCTTTAAAGAGGTAATCTGTCAATCCTTTTCAGGCTATGAGTCAAATATCACCCTCCTACCAAAAAGCAGAAACACTACCAAAAAAATAAAGAGAGAGAGAGAGAGAGATCAGACAAAGAGAGGCTGTTGTCTCTGATCTGATAAACATAGATACAAGGATCCTGAACAACAAATTATTAGCAAATAGAATCCAACAACTCATCAAAACAATCATATACCATGAACAAGTAGGATTCATACCTTGCATGCAAGGATAGTTTAACATTAATAAGTTACTCAACATAATATATCATATCAATCACGATCACGATCACGATCTTCCCGTTGATCATCTATTTGCTAGAGCGGGCACCAGTAATATCTCCATATGTCCTGTCTCATGCCAGTAGAGCCAGGGGCATCGGCTTGCTACAGGAACATTAAGAGCCTCAAACAATTATATTAGGTCATTCCCATGACCTAATATAATTGGTCATGGAATTTGGCATATCAAATACAACACGAGAAGCTTGCCAGGCTTGCCGAGCGGGAGGCAAACTCTTTTAAACACCTCCAAATAAAGCATTCATTCATATCAATAAAAGATTAAAAAAAAACATGATAATATCGATATACTCAGAGAAAGCATTTGACAGAATCTAGCACCCACTCATGATAAAAACTCTCAACAAAATGGGAGTTGAAGGACTTTCTTCAATATAGTCATAGCCATCTACTACAAGCTCACAGCAAGTATTAGTCTCAATAGAGAAAATCTAAAAGTCTTCCCTCTAAGATCAGACACAAGACATCTCTCTTCACTTCTATACAATATAGTGCTGGAAGTACTTGTCATTGTAGTTAGGCAAGAAGAAGGTATTGGGGGTATTGTGATAGGAAAGGCGAGGGCCTGAGAAAGAAGAAAAGTGCCTGCCTTAGAGGCAGATTGTGGGGCGGGGGGGGGGTGACAGGACGGAAACTGAGTACATTGGTGGTGGGAAATGCACACTGGTGGAGGGACGGTGTTGGAATATCGTCATACTGAAGCCAAATTATGAGCTGCTTTGTAACTGTGTATCTCACAGTGATTCAATCAAAAAGAAAAATGTACTGCAAAGTTTAGAAATAGTAATGCGTTCATTATTCCTCTAAAAGCAACAGTTTTAGGAGTTGGGAGATAGAATAGCAGGTAAGATGCTTGCCTTGCATGTTGTCAACCTAGGTTCAAAACAGCATCCTATAGGGTTTCCTCAGCCTGGCAGGAGTAATTCCTGAGTGCAGAGCTTAGAGTGAACCATGAGGATTAGTGTGACCCAAGACCAAAATAAAAAAATATATTTTAATTGACTTATCATTTTAAAAGCCATTTATGTTTGAGATTCAGGCATACAATGTTCCAACATGGTTGTGTTGCAGGACTCCTAAGGGCCACTGCATCTGCTCTGGATTGCCTTCCACAAATCACTCCATAGATAAGGGGGTAGTTTAAATGTGGCAGTTTATCCGACCATGTATGCTGTACTAGCTGGTATAAATATTCTCCCATGCTATCACAATCATCGTGGGACTAGCTAGATCTTACCAGCATATTAGCCTGGTCACGTAGGACACCTAAGTAATTAGACCAGAGAGAAATGCTGTTTGCTTCCAAGCAAACAAGCATGGCTCCCTGATATACTCAAAGGCAACTAAAATATAAAACTACAATGAAGTAGAGGAGACTTGTGAAGGCTTGGAGAAATATTTAAGTGGCATTGGTGTTGGTCAAGGTACAGAGACATGCCATCTCAGAAACCCCCTTCTCTACACTACAAAAGCATTCCTAAGCAGATTTCGGCTCAAAACATTAGCACAGTAAAGGCCCTAGGTGAGGTGCAGGGAGGGATTAACTAAGGGCATTGGACCCTCCCTGCTTTCCATAACAGTGGGAGGAAGGTCTGAGTTACAGGGATATAAACTAGCCGGTTCCGCTCTTCCTTCCCTTCTTCTTCCTTGTGGGATCTCTCTCCTTGTGAGCGTGCATTCCCCTTGGAAGCTTTTACATGTGGTGGTCGCCATCTTGGCCTACACGTGGCTGGGGTTCTAGCCTAGAATCCTAAGCATCGGGTTTTTCCTTTTTGCTGATTTGTATGCCTGAACCTGTGATAAGTAAAGCCTTTTAAAACTGCATCGGATTCCTGAGTTTTCATCTGTTCCTCGCCCGGCTGGAGGTAGAAGGGAACTCGCTTCCCGGCACTGTCGGGGACCCGGCGGAGCGCCCGACAGAGTTGTATCACCTTCCCTCCACCAATATCTGCATTGGCCATTCCACTCCCCAGACTGCCTCCTTCCCAGAACATTTTTGCTTGTTGTTGCTCTGGATCTCATGCTTAACATTTTGTTCATTCTATGACTGAGACAGATAGGTATACCACACCTCTAAACGGTGAATGTGAGTTTTTAGTAGCTACAAAACCTTATGATTTAGTTACAGCTACAAAGCCTTATAGATTTCTACAAATTTTAAAATATTTTTGGAAGTAATGAAATAGATTATTGGCTATATATCAAATTAGAGAAAATTATTAGAAGGCATTTAGAAAGTTAATAAAATATTAGTTACGTATCAGTGCATAAAATTTTCACCCAGAATCCAGCCTCTTAAAACAACACTTAATTCTTTATCTTTATTTGTTTGTTTTGTTTTGGGGACATACCTGGCAAATCTCAGGAGTTACTTCTGGTTCTGCAGCTAGGAATTTTCCGACTGTCCTTGGAGTACCAGATAGGATTAAACTAAGGTCACCTGTGTGTAAGGCAAATACACTGCTGTGCTATCACTCTGGCCTCAAAGAATTATTCTTACAAATACTCTGTGTCAAAGTTTCAGGGTTGAAGAGTGGTTTATCTGTGTGGTGCATATTCAGACTCTGGTAAAGAGCATTCTTAAATATCAGAAGGACAGCAATCATCAGAATTCTTGACAGGGGCTGGAAAATCTGCTAACAAGATGGCTCACTCACAAGTCTGTTGGCAGAGAATTCAGTTCCATACTGCTGTTAGAAGGAGGACTTAGCTACTTGCCATGTGGATATCATAGGGTTGTTTAAATGTTCTCATGACATGACATCTGGTTTTCCCTATGAGGAAAAGAAAGAACAAGGAAGAAAACACATTAACATTTATGGTTAAGTTCCAAAAGACACATAAAATGCCTTTAGTTGCTTTCTGTTACTTAAATAGGCCAATATTGCCACAGTTTAACAACTACACAAAGACACAATTACCTGCTGACAGGGATCATAGGAGCCATCTTGAAAACTGGTTTTACATATGGAGATTCTGTAACTCACTTCCTTATTTCTAAAGGACAATTGAGGTCATTGTCAACCTTAAAGTCAGTACGTTTTGTAAGTATTCTGATCCTATTTTCAGAGATAGAATACTGAAAATTAAGACAGAGAAATACTTGGTAGTTCTCACTTAACGAAGCTTTAGTCCAATGTGCTTGATCAATCTAGACTGCCTATTGAAAATAAATCTAGAATTTATCTGATTTACCTATTGAAATATATCTTGATAGAGAATGAAAGGTACAGTCTTCCTGCATAATTCTAGTGTGAAAATTAGGTTTCCAACTCAAACTTTCTCTGCATGTGCGATAGTCGTTGGTAGCACATGTCTGTTACCCTGAAATTTGTAAGAAATATAAAAGGTGTTTATTTTCCTTGAAAAAGCCTACAGTGTAGCAAAAATCATTAATAATTTATGTCAGATAATATATGAACAGTCTCTCAAAAGAATGCTATAGGGGCCAGAGTGACAGCCCAGCGGTAGGGGCGTTTGCCTTGCACGCGGTCGGCCTGTGCCAGCCTGGGTTCGATCCCGGCATCCCATATGGTCCCCCAAGCACCGCCAGGAGTAATTCCTGAGTGCAGAGCCAGGAGTAACCCCTGAGCATTGCCAGGAGTGACCCCAAAAAAGCAAAAAAATAAATAAATAAACAAATAAAAATAAAAATAAATTTTAAAAAATGCTATAAATGTGATTTGAACTTTTGGCTTATTTGATATACATTGTTTCATTTAATATGTATATGATTCTTGAGTTCCAAGTATCAAGCCCTGAGTATAGCTCAGACTCAACTCCTCTTACCCCACAAAATATAAACAAATGTCCATGTAGAAAATTTTTATGTGATTAGTGGGACAGACATGGATATTACTCACATGCAAAGTCTAGGAACACCAAAGATAGCTGCTAAGACCAGAAACTAAGAGAAAGCTTAAAAAGAGATTCTCCCCTTAAGTTTTCTAGAGCGATGGCCCTGCAGACTCTGTGACTTCAGATTTCTGGACTCCATAACTGTGAAGAATAAATTATGTGTGAATGAATTTATTATCTTGTTTTCAGAAACCTAGTTTGTAGTCTTTTGTTAAAGTAATTCTAGGAATCTAACATAATAATTATTATAATATATGGATATGTGAGATCCATGAAATATAAGCCTCATAACTAACAGTATTGGAAGGCACATAAATTAGTGGGAATAGTGGTATTATCATAAGATCATTGATTATAATAAATAAAGCACTTTTGTGTAAGAAAAAAAGAAGAGGAAGAAAACCCTAGAAGAACCTGAGAATGAGATGTCATTTTCTTTTCAAATTTATAAATTATTTAAAGTTATGAGAATATTAAAAATTAATTTTGCAGCAGGTTATGGTTTAATGCTATTTATACATTAATTATTTGTATAATTGCTGTTTCATCTATAATATGACTATATACATCCCCCAACATTTATATGTGACCTTTAAAATAAAGAAATTAAGAAACCCTTGGAGTATTATTATGAATAGTATCTTAATAGTGTACATCCTACAGACTGAAGAGATAGAAAATACAGTGGATAAGACACTTGGGGGCCGGAGCTGTAGTCCAGTGAGTAGGGTGTTTGCCTTGCAAGCAGCCGACCAGGGTTCGATCCCGGCATCCCAGATGGTCCCCTGAGCACCACCAGGAGTAGTTCCTGAGTGCAGAGCCAGGAGTAACCCCTGAGCATTGCCAGGTGTGACCCAAAAAGCAAAAAAAAAATAAACAACAACAAACAAAAGACAATTGAACCCTGTTGGCGCTGATCCATAATTCAGAGCCAAGAAAGAGTAGACCCTGAGGACTTCACTGTGTGGTCCAAAACAAACAAATATTGTACAGTCTAAGCTTCTAAGAGTAAATATGGAATTTGAAAATATCTTGCTCCAGTGGCAAATACTAAGTTGGCGATTTAAAAGTTTGTGATTAAAATTTTAGATTAAAAGTAGAGGTAGGTAAACTATTTCAAATGTTACAATGCACACACAGGATGAATGAAAGTCTGATTTATTTACTAAATGAATGAATACTTTATTTAATGAACAAAAATATTGACAACATATTAAAAAAGAAAATGACATTATATAAAAAATTCAATTCACTTAAAAATTCAATTCACTTTTGCTAAATTTAATGCTGATCTGTTAAATCTCAGTAACTGTAAAACACAGAGTTAAGATTTGACTATTCTTCTAAGGATTTTAATGGTAAAAGATATGTATTCTAGTATTATAGTTACAGGCATATGAAATTAGACATAGGTAATATATATATTATTATACTTATTTTTACTTGGTTTTATGCAAAATAGATCCACAATTATACTAAATATAAAGAGAAATGTAATAGAGATCAACTTAATTACTTGATCACTTGACATGCCGTTATTCAACAATTTGATCCAGTGGGTGCCAGCAACGTTTCCATTTGGCCCTTTCTTGTGCCAGTGTAACCCAATGGCATCTGCTTGCTCCAGGATGATAGCCTCAAACCCTTCGTTCAGGGTCTTGAAGGAGTTTGACCCTCTTGTAAGTGGGTGGCCATGTAATCTTTTGATATCCCGTGGAATCCAGTCAGTAACGGCTCTAGACCACTGGTCATTTCCAAGTTGCATTACCTGTCCAGCCCATCTGATTTTCGATGCCTTGGAAAATGAAAGAGCGTCCTTGACTCTCTAGCTGTCTCAACCTTGATGGGGGTTGGAACTCAAGATTCCTTCTCTCATTTGAGTGAGGCGTGATATTCCAAGCATAGCTCTGTCGATTTCTCTTTGGGGGACCCGAGTAGCATTCTTATCCTGCTTTCGTAGGGGCCCAGGTCTCTGAGGCATATATTAAAGCAGGGGGAACAGTGGAGTTGAAGAGATGTGCCTGGAGCCAGAGATTTTTTTGTCCCTTTAGCTATTTGTTTGATGCTCTTGAAGGCGTTCCATGCCACTCTCTTCCTCCTGTGCAGCTCAGGTTTTAGGTCCTTCATCATGTTGAGTTCTCGACCTAGGTACACATAACTGCTGCATTCAGAGATGTTTTTCTGTTGAGAATAAATGTGGCCTCTGGAACTAGTTCATTTTTCATGAACATTGTTTTGTTTTGTTTTGTTCAACATTGTTTTCATGAACATTATGTTGTTGAGATTCACCTGTATGTAGACCTACCTTTCCACATTCATGGTTAAAGCATTTTGCTGCTTGGCTAATGTTCAGTGATATTAGAATGATGTCATGAGCGAAGTGGAGATGGTGTAGTTGCCGACGTCTATCTTCTCTCCTATTCCTTCCCATTCTAATGGTCACATGAAGTTCTCGAGGGTGGCGCTGAAGAGTTTC
Organism: Cryptotis parvus; assembly: GCA_021461705.1. Lineage (NCBI taxonomy): Eukaryota > Metazoa > Chordata > Mammalia > Eulipotyphla > Soricidae > Cryptotis > Cryptotis parvus. The sequence goes on from JAJIBD010005964.1 coordinate 16,421, forward strand.
GGTGAAATGATATCACCCTGCCAAACCTCTCTTTTGACATCAATGATCACTTCCTTGTAGAATGGTGAAATCCTGATGGTAAATCCATAATACAGCTCAGGAAGGACCTTGATGTGTTGAGTTTGAATGCAGGGAAGCAGGTGTGGGCAAGGGAGTACTTGACTTGGAGTCCCAGATTAGAAGTGGAGTCATGTCAGAAGAAGCAGCAAAGGAATCACAGTTTCCCTTCAAGTTTTCTGCACTCAGAGTATTTGATCTTCCTCTGCCATTGTACTATTCTCTCTCCCAGATTAGATTTCACCAGTAGCTAAAAAATTATTTGTGGTAACTGCAGTGAGTGCTGTATGTATAATTTTTCTGGCCCATCACTTCCAAAGAAGACTAGAAAAGAAGAAAGGAAAAGTATTAGCAGGGAAACCAGAGCACCTCATACTTGAATGTACTAAAAGAGCAGCTTTAGACAAAGGTTCAAGTTGTTCCAGCAGTAGACAGAATTTGACATTGTCCTTAAGTTCTGCCAAAGACAAAGTATCTCAGTCTTGTAACTATACTACTGGAGGACTTTTCAGTAAATACTCAGGTTCTGAAGAAAGATTGGCTTCTGTCCAGAGTCTCAATTTTTGTCATAGCTGTGTATGCAGCAGTTCAAATTTTTGGGACAAAGCAGATGAAGATTATATTAAACTTGTTAATATCCCCATGATCACTCCTGAGAACTTATACTTGATGGGTATGGAACTGTTTGAAGAGGCGCTGTGGCGGTGGGAGCAAGCTCTAACCTTTCAGCACAGACAGGTCAAAGATGAAGCCTGTGTTTTTATTAAGCTGTGAGCAGGAAATGCCATTGCTGAAGGAGTGTATATGATATTGTTAGTTCTGAGCTTTTCCATAAACTTGAAGCGCTGCTGTCAAGAACATATCGCCTCCAGAAGGTGTTTGAAGTTACCCTGGGCACTTCTGATCCAAAATCTCTTGCTAATTATATTGTTCTTTGGCTCACTATGTGTTCTTTGGATACAAATACATGGGGCAGAGCTGCTACCAGAACTCCCTGTGTTCCACTAATCATGAGGCGTCTGGGAGGGAGGGCAACTTTTGGTCCAGTTCTGCCATCCCAATATAGCCTCAGAAGAATCCAGAGGAACCCGCACACCATGTTGGCAGCCATTTTAGTCATCCAGACTCCACAGCTTATTAGAGCTCCACCCAAGTCAGAAAGTCGATCTCAAACTTGGCTTGTCAGGAGCCCCAAACTACAGAGAAACCTATTTCAAACCCAGGTATACTTGAACCAGGAATGCATATACACAGGGCAGAGCTGCTACCAGTTCTCCCCACCGCACAAAGACACTTCACAGGCACGTGGTTCATCAGTAAATTACCAAGAGTAATCTAGATAGATTATAAAATATGCATATTTCATTTTATCATTTTATATCCTGTGCAATGCATAAAACTTTATAGATATTAACAATAATAAGGGATTTTTACAAAAGGAAAAAGTAAAACAATTATATCCTAATTCTACTATTTTAGTTTTTTGTAATGATTTTTCAAATACACAATCTTAAGAATCATTCAAGATTTATTTAATTAAAAAACATATCAACAACCATTTTTTAATAATGCTTGAGAATTAATTTAGATCCAAGCAGCCCTCTCAGAATTTAAGTATCTAGAATATGTATTCAAAAAAAGACAGTTAAGCAAAGAAACAGTAGAAAGAAAATATTATACACTAAACAGGGAAAGTAGTTATATCAATTGTTCATTCTGGAGATTGCTACTCTAATTTTTCAGCAATTATAATGCATTATAATAATGAACCTATGTCAGTCTTAACATGTTAACAAAAGTTGTTTTATCTTTTAGACGTAAATGATGATCATTGCACTATAAGAGATTCTGCAAAAATGTAATATTGATGTGAGATAAAAATATACAAACATAAATATTCATCATGGGGAAATTAACCATTTAAGTGTAAATATGAAAATCACAGTAACCATTAATAATTCATATTAATTTTAATGCTTAATGATAGATGTATGCTTGTTTACTTTATAAAATAATATTTTCCAGTTAATACATTTCATCTTCATAACAATCAACATATAAGTGACATCCTTTTCAATCTTATTTAAGTTGAAGTCTACCCTTATAATAACTTATATGAAATGGCCATCCAGCTTAGAAGAACTACAGTTCTGAGTCAATTCGAAATTGAGTTTAGTCTTTCAAATAGATTTCTTTTACACTTAGATTTATGAGGTAATATTAATAACTGATCAGGATTATCTTAGATCTGCTGCGTAAAAACTGAAAACTGATGCAGTACAGTTTCCATTCTTGTATACCTCTGAAATTATGGAAAGTTATCACAGAAGTGACAATGTATGATGATGATGAATTTCCCTGAGCACTATCAGGAGTAATTCCTGAGTGCAGAGCCAGGAGTAACCCCAGGGCGTAGCCAGGTGTGACCCAAAAAGCAAAAAAAAAAAAAATCATTTTGTATTTATAAATGAACAGATGCATAAATGCAAATATAGAAAAATGAAAACAAACGACAATAATTTAATAAGGTGGCCATTTACTAAACATATTTAAAAACTACTCTTTACTCAGCAAGGTCATCACTGTTATGTTTTGTTTTGTTCATATAAGTTGAGAGTAATATAAATTAAGTATGAACCTAGAGCACCAATATATAATAAGTTGCTCAACCTATACTTATATAAACATTTGTTCTAAATCTTTCCTTGAAGCAGTAGAAATTTTATAGTATTGTAAGTTCAGTTTTCCACAGTGGGGCAATGTTTTTGCTTCACACAAATAACTGAAAGTTAATTTTATCCTTTTAGTGACTAGGTTAATTTAACAATATATTTCTCTAGGAGATACCATTCATAGACAGTATTTGAAATATTAAAATACTCTTTAGGGGCCAGAAATGAGGGTCAGGTAGAAGAATAACACATGTCTTGTGTGAGGCTCTGGATTCAACCCGGACCTGTGACTCCTAAGAACCCTCACAGGTGATTACCAACAATGCAAAAGCAGCAGCAATTTTTTTTAAAATATCCATTTGTTCTTTAAAAAGTATATTCAATTATATTCATCTGATTCCCTGTGATACTATAGTTTAAAGACAATGGATTATGATCTTTAAACTTTCTTCCAGAATGTTTATAAATCACTAAGATGTAATTTTCCCCCTTCTAACACTTAAAACATTTATTTTAATTTATTGTTCACAATAGTCACTTAATATTAAAAACGCAGAGAAGCTGAAAGTTAGAAATTTTTAAATACAGTTTTCATTATTCTTTAATTTACTTGGACAGACTACCTGCCAAACATTTATGTATTTATTTATTTCACAGCCAGATATCCAATTTTTTCTACTTTTTCTCCAAGTTATTATAGCTAGCTGAAGTCATTTCATTTTAGTCTTAAATGGAATCAATGGGGGGGGTAAGTGTGTATGCATTTCAGAATATATATCACAAAATGATTTTCCACTGTGACTTTCCTTTAGGAAAAATTTGCTACCAGACAAGTGCTTTATCTGCATTCCATCAAATCACCCGCACCTAATTATGGAATACATAAATTTGAATTTTTCTAAGATTTTCTTTTCCTATTTTTAGAATTTTAGTTGTGACATATAAATGAAAATTTTTGGCAGAAGAGATAGTACAAGCGGGTAGGGCTTTTGTCTTGCACACAGAAAACCTGAATTCCATCTCTGGCATCCTCTATGGTCCCCCAAGCCCGACAGGAGTGATTCCAGAATTCAAAGCCAGGAGTAACCCTGAGCAATGCCAGATGTAGACAGAAACAAAAACAGACAAATAAACAATTATACTAAACAAGTAAGTATGGGCAAGCTATGTTTTTATAATAGAGAGAGCTTCATTTTTAATTTGTGCCAATAAAATTTCATAAGACAACTTAACTGTGACTAAAATTTTAAGCTAAATTAAGTTTCTAAATTCTTTGCTCTCTCTTAGCTTTTATTTGTTCAGAAAATCTTTATCTAATAGTAAATGAGAAGATGTTGCCTTCAGTCAAACTACCTGAGACTGAATGTTTAAGATTTTAGAAGTATAACTGTAGTACACAGAAATCTATGCCTTGTGTTTAAAAAAAATGACTGGACAATATTTCAGGGAAACAAAAAATCAATTGGGTCATCACTGTCTTCCCGTTCATCGTCGATTTGCTCGAGCGGGCACCAGTAGCATCTCCATATGCCCTGTCCCATGCAAGTAGAGCCCAAGGGCAGCTGCTTGCTCCAGGAACATAAAGAGCCTCAAACCATTGCATCAGGTCATGGGAATGAGGACTATAATTGTTACTGGTATTTGGCATATCAAATACGACACGGGTAGCTTGCCAGGCTCTGCCGTGCGGGTAGCAGACTCTTGTAGTCATCTCTAAATCCAGTGGTGCCTGGGAGAATATGAAGTGCAGGTGATCAAATACACGGCTCCCACACGAAACCATGTGCCCAACCCCTTAAGCTATATAAACGCACAAACAAAGCAAAATAACTTTAAAATGTTAGGGAGTCAAACATCAACAAATTTGACTTTATTGGGCTGGAGCGATAGCACAGCAGGTAGGGCATTTGCCTAGTACACGACTAACGGATCCTCAGCATCCCGTATCTAACCGAGCACCACCAGGAGTAATTCCTGAGCAAAGATCCAGGAGTAATCCCTGAGCATTGCAGAGTGTGACCCAAAAAGGAAAATAATAATAATAATTTTAAAGTTTTTGATTTTATTAAAATGCAAACAAACTTCTAGTTTCATTAAAGACATTAATGCACATACTGAGCAAAGTTTAAATCTCTGCCTCCCAACAAGACAGTTCTTTTATAAGAACTAGTTTAACAGACCAAGCAGAAATAGCAATAAATACTTAAGGTATTTGGTCATATGACTGAAAATTCAAACTTAAATTTCAAATATCATTGTAGTCAGAGACACAAAGTTTACTGTAAGTAAACACTTTTCTTCCTTTTTATTTGTTTGTTTGTTCTTTTACTTATGCTTTTTTGGGTCAGACTCAGTGATACTAGGAGTTACTCCTAGCTCTGTACTCAGGAATGGTCCCCGTGGCGATGCTGGGGGACCATACACTATGACGAGGATTGAACTTGTATCACCTGCTTGCAAAACACCCTTGCCTCTTTGCTATTACTCCGGCCCTCCTCTTCTTCCTTTATAATCATTGTTTTCAGTCTGAGCAATAGTATAGCTCGTTGAGTATTTGCCTTTCATGTCTTCCAAGCGGCTAACCCAGGTTCCTCAGCATCCAATTTGGTCCCCCAAACACTGCCAGGAGTAGTTCCTGAGTGCAGACCCAGGAGTAACCTCTGAGCATTGCTGATTGTAGCTCCCCCAAAAAAGGAGAAACAAAATCAAAACAAAAAAAGTCATTATTTTTAGGCAGTTTAATTCCTCATAGCATTAAAGATGACACCCCCTCCCCCCAAAAAGCTCCAACTCTGTTTTATTCCTACAGTTTAGGAAAAAATATTTTGTGGGAATTATTCAGTGAGAATGTGACTTCGGTCATTTACATGGTGATTCACAAGAAAGCTTATATCGTAATCAAAGACATAAAAGAAAATGTGCACTGTTCAAAAGGAATGCCCAACAAAGGTTACCGTGGCAAAACTGAGTCTACTATGTTACCTAATATGTTGCTGGCATCACTGGAAACAAACAAGTCAAGGGCAAGATTCTTGCCAAGAAAATTAATGTTTGTATTGGGCATGTTAAGCATTCTTTGAGGCAGCAAGAAATGGGAGCAAGAACATGACTAGAGAAGGAAGATGAAAAGAAAGGGACTTGGGGTTCAACTGAAGTGCCAGCCTGCTCCACCCAGAGAAGCAACACTTTGTGAGAACCGTTGGAAAAGAGCCGGAGCTGCTGGAGCCATTCCCTAAGGAAGCCACCTCTTGATGGCTTGAGAGGTGGGATTTTCTTTCTTTCTTTATGTTTTTTCTTAATAAAAGACCACTGACCTATTGTTTTTTAGAATGTTACTTGTTTCATTATGAAAGTAAAGGTATATTAAAAAGTAAACAATAGGAAATATTATTTTAAACACTTTAAAAAATTATATTACATTTACAACAAAGCCTCAGTTGGAATTTCTATTGTCCTTCATCTCTATTTTTAAAACCCTCTCCCTTTATATTGTTTGAGACGAGAATTGCAATTCCTCTGCAGAATTAGTTTTTCTTACAGTTCCAAGTTAGATTTGCACCAAGTAGAAGGAAAGCTGTTTTCTTCCGGCATAATGAAAGTGTTCCGATTGACTACTTTGAGACTCATATTGACTTCCTAGTTTAGGAAAAAAGAAAGAACTATCACTTTCACTTTGGGATACTAAACCGGTAATGAAATCTTCTTAAACAGTCTTGAAAACAGAAGGAGCTACTGACAAGTTCATAAAAATCATTCAATTTAATCATTGTTCCTGCACAGGTCAAACAGCTCTATTCTTGTAATGTTGTCCTTAGATTGAATGAGTCATTAAAACAGCATCAGAGAAAGTAACAAGGGATAAAAATTGGATTAGATATATAGGAAATTTTACATGGATTTAAGTTCAAAAAAATGTCGACGATGGATATAAAATATTTATCTCATGTTAAAGGACTTGGGCTACTGAGGATAAGTGGTATTTATCTTCAGTAGGGTTAAGGATTGGCTTTCCTATTCCTGAAAATAGCAATTATAGCAATACTTAATCCAGCCTGAGTTTCACAAAAGGAGAAAAATAAAACATTTCTCAGCTGTCTTTTAGAGACATTTGCAAATAAACTAGTACCCAAATAAGCCCCCCCACACTACGTATTTCCAGGTTCTAACAGAGAAAGGCAGTGTTGCTTCTGTTGCAGGCAGAGAGACCTTTGAATAATGAGTTTTTATTATTTAGTAATAAAAACAAGAAGCTGTCTATTGAACAATCCTGAAGTGGCCCCGAAGCTGAAGAGCCAGAACACTTTGATTGATGTGTGTGTGTGTGTCTGTGTGTGTATGTGTTTGTGTGCTCCATCAAGAAACAGAAGAAAATGAGAAAGTTGGGCCAGACAAAGGTGGAACAGCTTAAAGGAAAAAATTCAAAATAAGTTAAAGGTAGCATAAAGGATATTAAAATAACCATTTAGATCCTAAGGCTCAGGGGCTACAGAAATTGTACATCAGATAGGTATCTTGTCTCGCACAAAGCCGACCTGGGTTCAATGTTCAATATCTGATACCCCGTATGATCTTTTCTCTCTCTCTCTCTCTCTCTCTCTCTCTCAAATTCACCCTAAACAAAAACAATAGCTTACCTGGAAAACTTGGGCAGGGTTAAGGATTGGCTTTCCTATTCCTGAAAAAAGTAATAATGGCAATACTTAATCCAGCTTGAGTTCATGACTCCCTGAAAACTCACATGGTGGGAACCAATTCCAACACAGTGTAGATCAAGTGGATTCCAGATGCACGAATTGGCAGCTCTGTGTGATGTTGGTTGGACACTAACATTCATGCTGTAAAGGTGCTAGCAGCCAACTTGGCCAATCCTAGTCTATTTCAAGGACATCACTGAGTGACAGAAGTGGGTCAAGTAGGGGCTGAAAGCAGTCTTCTCTCAAAGGTACTACTCTCACTCCAAGTAATCACTCCACCCCTCTCACCTAAATCTCTGGGTATTGCTGCCAGGAGTCAGGTGGCCTATATCGTAATTCATGAGCCATGCAGGGAAACTAACTATTTTAGTGAGGGACCACAAACAACAACAAAAAATGTTGAAAGATCAGTCAGTCCTGAACTAAAAACTGCGAAGAAAAATTAGTCCATGTACTCAAGGAGGATTTCAGTTTATTTTGTTATTCCCATATTAGTCTTAGGTAACTATGCAAAGAATTAGTCCTGGAGACAGTCTTGCCATTAACCACTAACCAAGTGGTGCTGTTAATTAATAGTAGTAGTAGTAGTAGTAGTAGTAGTAGTAGTAGTGCAGTAGTAGTAGCAGTAGCAGTGGTGGTAGTAGTAGTAGTATAGTAGTATAGTAGTGTAGTAGTAGTAGCAGCAGCAGCAGCAGCAGCAGCAGTAGTAGTAGTAGTAGTAGTAGTAGTAGTAGTAGTAGTAGTACTAATGTGAATTACATAAAGAACACTTTCTCAATTGACTTATGCAAGAATTCCATTTTTTTGGTTCATTTATATGATAGAATCAATAAAATGCTAGACAGGAACATAAGAGCACAGTTTTAGACAGTCTTGGAGATTGTGGTATTCTGTGTGATTGTGACACAGTAATTAGAAATAGTTAAAATAATGGTTGTCTTTTCTTAGTGTTTACCATTTTCCCAGTTTTATAGGAAAAATTATATTTTTTGTAGGAAAAATTATATTTCTTATAAGGCACATCTGCCTCTGTATGTATATATATACAGATTTTGTGATTTGTTTTGAAATTTTAAGAATGTCCCAATAATAGAATATTACATTATGTTTGTGAAAGTGAAGCTATGATCATGAAAAGTCCATCTGATTAGCATATATGAATTGTTAAATGAGTCTTATTAAACTATATTTGTTTTGCTACCCCTTTTTTGATAATCTAGATGCTTCACCATTTTTCAACATATGGGTCTATGTTTTCAATATAATTATTACTGTCATTCTCTTTAATGGTAGTTAAATGTGCTTATTTATTTTAAATTGTTATGCTGTTTTATATATATATAATAATACATATATGTATATATGTATATATGTGTATATATGCACATATATATGTATATACACATATATATATATATGTATATATACATATATATATACATATATATATATATATATATATATATATATATATATATATATATATATTTGCTTTTTGGGTCACACCCGGCATTGCTCAGGGTTTCTCCTGGCTCTGTTTCTCCTGGCTCTGCACTCAGGAATTACTCCTGGCGGTGCTTGGGGGACCATATGGGATGCCGGGGATCAAACCCCGGGCCGGCATGGGCCGCCGCGCAAGGCAATCGTCCTACCCGCTGAGCTATCGCTCCGGCTCCTGTTTTATATATTTAAATACAATAATCCACAATTTATAGGGAAAGTCCTATAATGTATGTTATTCATTGATATATGTAAACAGTTTCTCCTTGACTAGCACAATGGGACATTAGCTGTCTTTAAGAGTATTCTCTTGAGTTCTCTAAGTTAGGAAAATAATCAAAAAATTATTTCTACCTATTATATTTTGAATATCTATCTGTGATGCACTCTCATAATTCCCAGGGACAAAATGATAACCAAAATCTCATCTGTTCTCTCAAAGCTATCAAAGTCTAGATAAGTGATGGTGTGCATGCAGACTCAATATAGTAAAAATTTTATTAACTTCCTTTATTCAACTCAGTTTAATTAATTTTTGTTCCCAGAACAATTCACTTGGAAGACTAAAACAGGTTATATTTTTTCCTAAAACCTCTTTTACTACTTTATTCATTTGTGTAAAAATTTTTTGTTAATTATTTTACCATGACTTAAATATGTAACATCATGCAAATAATCTTGAAAATGGTTCCTGGTGCCACTTTCTATTTGGGATAAATAAACTCAAATAATTTTTAAGTTATTTATTAGCATAAACCATACAAATATTTAATTTAGTATTTTATTAGTCTTTTAAAACTTATACAACTGTGAGATATACAGTTACAAAAGTGTTCATATTTCAGTTATAGTCATAAGTGTTCCAACACCCATTCCTACACCAGAACCCATTTCGCACCACCAAAGTCCCCAACCTGCATCTACGACAAGCAATTTTTTGTTGCTTCTCCCTTTCTCTCTCTCTCTCTCTCTCTCTCTCTCTCCCTCCCTCTCTCTCTCTCTCTCTCTCTCTCTCTCTCTCTCTCTCTCTCGGCCTGGCTCTGGCTCTCTCTTCTCTTACACATTGTGGATTGCAAGAATTACATTTAGAGGTAAATGTATTTAAATAAAACATATTTATTGCAATAAATACATTTTGAGAAGCAGATACACCAGGCAGAGCTGCTACCAGCTCTCCCAGTTGCAGTGCCTGCTCTCCACTGACCACGCTCGTGGTCCTGGGAGGAAATCAATTTTTTTTTTTTTTATTTTCATCTTACATGACTGCAAGAGTATGGTGCCTGCACGGCAGAGCCTGGCAAGCTACCCGTGTTGTATTTGATTTGCCAAATACCAGTAACAATTATAGGCCTCATTCCGGAATGGATTGTGGCTCTTTATGTTCCTGGAGCAAGCAGATGCCCTTGGGCTCTACTAGCATGAGACAGGACATATGGAGATGTTACTGGGGCCCGCTCGAGCAAATCGATGAACAACGGGAAGACAGTGATACAGTGATTCTACCCACCCCTCTCAGAAAGACCAACAAGCTACTGAGACTATACCATCCACACGGCAGAACCTGACGAGCTGTCTGACACGTATTCAATACGTCGAAACTAGTAAAACAATGTTTATTCCCCTGACACGGAAACAGTCCTAACTATGTCAGCATTAAGAAGGACAAGCAAGGAGAGGCTGATAAAGACTCAGGGCCAAACAAGGCTGCCAAAACGAACAACTAAAGTGTCTGTCTGTAGTTTCAATGCATGTATGCTGGCATTGGAAGCATATATAGATGACCTGATGGTGCAAGCGCGAAAGATCAAGTACGACATCATTGGTCTGACAGAGACGCGAAGGCATCAATAGCATAACGACGCTTTTGACACTGGAGAAGAACTGTTCCTCGGAACATGCAACGAGAGGCGTCCGTGGTTTTGGTGTCCTTGTCAACACAAACCTGGCCATGAGCATTGATTCATTTGAATGCCTAACAAACCAAATAGGACTATTGCAGTTGAAGAGATGTGGCCCACTACCAGCAGTTTTTATCTTCATTGTGTACACACCAACATCTACATACAAGGAAGAAGAAATTGAGAAAATTACACATGGAACTAGAGGAGTTCCATAAAAGAAGATCACACCTTCTACAATATCATAGTAGGTGATTTTAATGGCAAGATAAGACCGAGAAGATCGACCAAAGAACTTCACATCAGGACCCATGGCCTAGAATGGAACAAACAGGGTGAGACTCAGTTCATCATGCTCTAACAAGACCATTCATAAGAAGTCACAGTTCCAGAAGTTTGAATCAAAACATTGGACATGGGAATCTCCTAATGGACAGTTCCACAATGAAATTTTCCACATCATGTTCAATTGACCGTTTTGCCTGACAGATGTCACTGTCACCCCAAAATTCCAAACAGGATCAGACCACTGTCACCTTTATGCAAAATTCTATTTCACAGAACGGGGAGAAAAGGCTGCAAAGTTTAAGAAGAGAACTCCCAGAATGACCACCAACTAGGAAATCTTTGGCACCATTGCGGCAACATGGGAAGATGCCATCATTGACGACATCAAAGAAGTATACAACTGACAGGTTCAGCACCTCCATGATTGTGCAAAAACACCGAGAGAAAGCCACAAAAGGACGCCTGTCTTCAAAAACTCGCGAGCTCATTTGCCAACATGGCAAGGCATGAGCATCAGGCAACCCAATTCTAACATCCAAGCTCGCAAAACAGTGCAGAGAAGAGATAAAGGAAGACATCTTTATCTCTTCCTTTATCTCTTCCTTTATTTTTTTCCAAATTCTGATACTTTATTTTTTTAATTTTTTATTTTTATAATTACAAAGATATACAATTAAAAAGTTCATATTTGGGTTTTAATCATACAGTGTTCCAGCACCCATCCAGCCACCAAAGAGCAGTAATACTGGCCAATGCAGCAGAAGCCAGGAAAAGCCTTCACAACACCCCCCTTGTCCTTTGCCAAGTAAAAAGAATAAAAGATGACTGCCCTCTGATGTCCTGATGGATCTATCACATCTTCACAGAAAAGCAATGGATAAAATTATGTATCCATGACTTCTAATCGGATATCTTTTATAGTCACGTCCACCTGCCCACATACCAAATTCTGCAGGATGGATAGATCATTCCCAACATTCTCCCTTCTGAAATCAGACATGACATTTTCTTGGTAAAGAAGCAAACAGCACCTGGCCCAGACAAAGTCAGACCCAAGCACCTGAAGAATCTGCCATCAGAACTCATCAATACACTGGCTCAGCTCTTCACATGATACCTGTCTGAATGCTTGGTCTTATAGTTGGCGAAGGACAGGGGCAGGTGTTATGAATGCTTTCCTGGCTTCTGCTGCATTAGCCAGTATTGCTGCTCCTCTCCCTTTTGAGGTTTTCTTATTGATCACTAGATCACTAGACATCCCATTGTTCATCGATTTCCTCGCGCAGGTGCCAGTAACATTTAGATTTGACCCTATTATGTGCCAGTGTAGCCCAATGGCATCTAGTTGCTTCAGGAATACGAAAAGCCTCAAACTGTTCATTCAGGGTCTTGACGAAAAAGTCTGACCATCTTCTAGGTGGGCGGCCACGTGATCTTTTGACATCCTGTGGGATCCCGTCGATAACGGCTCTATCCAGCAGTTGTCTCCAAATCGCATTACATGTTCAGCCCATCTGATTATTGATGCCTTGGCAAACGAGACAGCGCCCTGCCTTTGGAACTGCGACAGAGGTCAGAACTCCGGATTCCTTCTCTCACTTGAGTGAGACTTGATATTCCAAGCATAGCTCTTTCGATTCCTCTTTGGGAGACCCGAATAGCATTCTCATCCTGCTTTTGTAGGGCCCAGGTCTCTGAGGCTAATGTTAATGCAGGGAGATTGGTGGAGTCGAAGAGATGTGCCCCGAGCCGGGAGGTTCTTTGTCTTTTTCACTATTAATTTGATGCTTTTGAAGGCATTCCATGCCACTCTCTTCCTCCTACACAGCTCAGGTTTTAGGTCATTCATCATGTTGACTTCTCGACCTCGGTACACAATAACTGCTGCATTCAGAGATATTTGTCCCATTGAGACTGAATGGGGCCTCTGGAACTAATACATTTTTCATGAACATAGTTTTGCTGAGATTCAGCTGTAGACCTATCTTTTCACATTTTCGGTCAAAGTCAGCTAGCATTTGTGCCGCTTGGCTAATGTTTGGTATTATTAGAACAATGTCATCAGCAAAGCGGAGGTGGTGTAGTTGCTGACCATCTATCTTCACTCCCATTCCTTTGCATTCTAATTGTCACATGATGTTCTCGAGGGTGGCGCTGAAGAGTTTTGGTGAAATGGTGTTAACCATTATCTCTTTTGTCAAAACCCTCTTTTGACATCAATAATCACTTCCTTGTAGAATGGTGAGATCCTGGTTGTGAATCTGTAATACAGCTCACTAAAGATCTTGATGTATTGGGTTTGAACACCCTGTTTGGCTAGGGCTTCAATAACTGCTTCAGTCTCCACAGAATCAACAGCTTTCTTTAAATTGATTTCTTTAAATCAATGAATTTGAGACAGAGCGGCATCTTGAACTCCCTACAAACCTCAATGAGCTTGATTCATTGTGTTAATGAATATCAACATTAAATTATTAACTGTAGTAATTTAATCACAGTATAAAACTGCACTAGTTCAGAAAAACATGTCCATCTAGTTGTAAGTTTGATCTTTCTGATGTCTCCCCAACTTCCCTACCTTTATGAATTTGATGTATTTATCGCCAAAACACCAGAATATAAGTGAATCTGTTCGCCATATCATTTTCTGTACCAAAATTCATCTAAATACAGCTAAATATGTATTTGAATCTTTGTATAATATTAAGTTTTTTATTTTTATACCACTTTTATCAAAACAATGAAATGAGGGCTGGAGCAATTATACATCTGATATGACGCTTGCATTGCACCCTACTTACTAGGGTCCAATCCCCAATACCACGCTTGGTCCTCTAAGCACCACCAGGAAGATTCCTGAGCAAAGAACATTTTAATAACTCCTTTGACCCCAAACAAGTTTTTAAAGGTAGAAAGTGATGATTAAAATAAGAACCTAGCTGCCCAGCAACTTTGGTTGTTAATTTGTTTAAGGCCAGAGAGACATATTTAAGACACTTACCTAATGTGCAGCCAACACAGACTCAACCTTTATCCCTGATACTTAAGCCCCACCCACCACCAGGAGAGAACCCTGAGCACAGAACCAAAAGACCTGAGCATCTCCTAGTATGGCCTCCCTGACCTTCTACTTTCTAAAACATGAGGAACTTCAAGGAAAAACAGTGTGAGTGTGGGGGGAGGGGGGGAGTTCAATCATAATAAAACCACAAATGGGTTTTTAATGCTGAAAATTGGAAATAACTAAAAATATAAGAAGCTATGAAACTGAACATTTAAGAGGAAAAGTAATGAAAAAAGTAAGGATTTCATTTATTGAAATGAAATCAAGTCTTAACCCGCTTTCCAGAATGAAATGAAATGAAATTTTTAAGAAGGGAAGAACATTAGAAAGTATGTTTATAACAAATCAAGCTCCAATATTGTGTACATAAATGTGAAGTTCATTTGGACACATGCACCCAGAAAGCATAACTGTAGTTAAACTTTTTTTTAAATTAGATTAAATTTAATACAAATTTGAATGTTATATGTCAAATAAAATAAAAGTAAATGACTTACAATAAGCTAAAGTAAATTATGCTAAAAGGATACTACTTCCAAACTATATATGAAAATACCATATATCAAGGTGTAGCCCAACGGTCACGTGATATAGAAGAAAGATTATGCTGTTTGGTATTTACTGCTTTCCAAAATATATCTTTGTTATATTTAGTCCTCTGATCTCAGGTATAATATTTAAATAAAAAAAAAGGCACAAATTTTTTCCATGAGAACTTGTGGCTCAGATAAAATTGAATTGAGTTATATTATACTATAATTTTCTGGCTTGTGACATTAAAGATATCTACATTCCCAATCCTAAGAGAATTGAATGGAATGTTCTGTCTTGGACTTGTGAAACTAAATAAACCTAGTCAAATAATAAAAACAATAAAACAGAAAGTGTTCCATTTTGAAAGACTGTTGGAGGGATTTGGTTCCCATACACACAGAAAATATAAGTGCATGTATAGGTACATGTGAGCATAAATCTGTGAGTAATGTATGTGTGCTTCTTAAATTTCCAATTTACTGCTGCCTACATTTGATTTATGGACTTGCCTTAGATAATGTCACCTAGAATAAATGATGTAATACACAACTTAGGTTCATTCTTTACTATGATTTATGGATTAAAAAAATGCAGAAAAGAGATTGGATAAACACTTCCCAAGACAAATATATAACAATGGGTTTACACTAATTATTTCTTCCAGTTTAATAATAACTGAAACAAGTCATCACTTTTTGAAAGTTAAAAGAAAATGTCTTTATTTGTATTAGTAAATATATGCACATGCTTATATAAATATATTTAATATATCTGTATATTTATATTAGCATTATTTTATTTCATATAATATATATTTTTTAATTTCTGTATATTATATGCATATATATGCTAGAAATTATGCATTCTAGTATTTATCCTATGCTTATAAGGTCGTGATTTTTCAAATCATTTAATTCTTCTATTTTGCAATTTCATTGTCTGTGCTATGGGGAAAATAACATTATCTTACAGGTATTGTAAAATTATTATGTGCAACTTATTTCTCATAGTTTCTTCATTATTATTACCATTACTGTTAATTTGTATATAGTGCACAAGGAAAGAAAATTCAAAACTTAAAACTATGAAAAAAAATTGAGTATTTGATTACTTAACAAAAATTCATTTAATTAAATATTTTCTGGTTTAATTTTTAGCTTGCTACTTATGAAACAATGGGAGAATAAGACTTGTGGATGAACATCAGAGCATATGAATATGATGTTTTTAATATGTATCTTCATAAAAACCATATGAAGTTATCCAATCGCTTAGGACAAGAGGGGGAATTAGAGAGGGCATATAAGCTGTAAGTGGTGACCTTTTATCCAGATCCTTTTAAAAGTCATTTTTCCAGGTTCTAAATTCCAAAAAGATTTGCCCAAAGACATCACAATATTCATTACTGCAACTTTCTATTTCTCAACAGCTAATTTAGAAGCAAGGGAAAAGCTAACTTTTCATTTTTTGTCTTCTCTAAAGAGTTCAGGATAGGAGCCATTACAATAGTACAGCAGGTAGGGCTTTTGCTTTACACATGGCTGAACCATGTTCAATGCCTGGAACTGTGTACAGCCTCCCAAAGCTAGTCAGAAGAAATCCCTGAAATTAGACCTACGAGTTAGACCTGAACACTGCCAGGTTATTAAAAAAAACAGAGAGAAGAAATAATGAGAATATTAATATCATGAATAAAATCTTCATTGTGGTCCTTGCCTCATCAAAGTCTCATTTAATGTTTCAGAAATCTGTTCATCTCCTTTGATAACAGGATTTTCTTTACAAGATAAAACAAGGAAAAAATTAGGCATTTGAGATTATAAGTCAAAACAAAAAATAATAAAGAACCTTAATCTGAAAATATTATTGGTTTAATGTTTTGTGGTAATTTAAAAAAAGAAAACCCTGTTTTACAAGTTAGAAAGTTGAAAATTTGAAATTAAGAGAGTAAGAAAACATAAATAGACTCTTTGCAAAAAATAAATGATATTCAGTACCATTTTTTTTCTTAAATACATCAGACTTTTACCCTCTGGAAAAACCCACCATGTTGTCTCTTAAACACCTCTTCTTCTCTCTCTCTCTCTCTCTCTCTCTCTCACACACACACACATATACTTTCTCTTTGTAAATTTCTTTACATAAAGCTATTAAATAATTAATAATCCATACCAAATTTTCTTTACCTGGTTTTATTGCTATTTGATTATTTATAAGTATTAAATTAAAACAGATCAAAGTTTATATGCAAGTTCAAGTCTTGCTAATTTTATTATACCACCATGAGATATACAATTACAAAGATGTTCATGTCTGGGTTTCGGTCATGCATTGTTCCAACACCCATTCCTCCACCAGTGCCCATTTCCCACCACCAATGTCCCGGATTCCCTCCCTTCTCCCTAGCTGGTCTCTATGGCAAATTCTTTATCTCTTTTCTCATTCTATTTCTCTCTCTGTCTTTCTCTTTTCCTTCTCTTACGTACTGTGGATTGTGATACATACATTTAGAGGTTATCATGTGTATCTTTTGACCTGTATTCAATACTCAGTTCTACGCTGGTATTATCACTTACAATTGTTTAGCACACTGTACCCTTCTCTGTCCCACCCAAACTCCGACTCCCAGACACTTGTGGTAGATTCCACTTTTTGAAAGA
>JAJIBD010005965.1:0-143059 GCA_021461705.1 Cryptotis parvus
CCTACAAACCTCAATTAGCTTGGTTACTGTGTGAATTTGGCATGTTCATAATACTAAGATATAGTTTGTCTCTTCAACTTTCATTTTCTCATGAGAAGACTGTAGTTATCCAGAGTCTATATAATTTTATATTGATACATATGGATGCAAAAACAGGTATGAAAATTAACCTGATTTGGGGCTAGAGAGATAGTGCATGCTTTCCTTGCATGCAGCTGATCGATTCAATCATTGACTCCATACAGTTGGTTCCCCAAGCTATGCTAAGAGTGATTTCTGAGTGCAGAGCTAGGAGTAAGCCCTGAGCACTGCAGTTTATGGTTCTCAAAACAAACAGAAATTAAAACTGAAATTTTTAATTTTTTTCCCATTTTTTGTTATACCACTATGAGATATACAGTTTAAAGATGTTCATGTTTGGGTTTCAGTCATACAGTGTACTAGCACCCATCCCTCCACCAGTGCCCATTTCCCACCATCATTGTCCCCTGATTCCCTCCTCCTCTCTCCCAATCTGCCTTTATGGGAGGCACTTAGCTGCTTCTTCCTCTCTCTCTCTCTCTCTCTCTTTCTCTCTCTCTCTCTCTCTATCATCTATCTACCTATCTCTCACTATCTCTTCTCTTACTAATTGTGGCTTGCAATACATACATTTAGAGTTTTCATGTATATCCCTTTGCCTGCATTCAGTGCTTGGTTATAGGCTGGTATTATTTCCAACAAATATTAGCACACTGTTCCTTTATCTGTCTTACTTAACATTTGACTCCCACACACTTGCAGTGCTTTCTACCCACTGACAAGACCTCCTGATCTATGCTATGCATGGCCTTGGATATTGGTATCATATTATATTTTTAGTAAATAAATGCAGTCATTCTATATCTGTCCTTTTCCCTCTGGCTAATTTTATACAGCATGATCTTCATGTCCATCCATTTATAGGCAAATTTTATAACTTTGTTTTTCCTAACAGCTGCGTAGTATTCCACAGTGTATACATACCATAGTGTCTCTATCCAGTTGCTTTTTTTGGGGCCCTCTAGTTGTTTCCAGATTCTGGCTGTTGTGAATAGTACTGCTATGAACATAGAAGTGTAGATGGTGTTTCTATTGTGAGTTTTTGGCCTCCTAAAGTACTTTAAAGAAGAAACATCACAAATCAATTGGAAGCAAAGATAAAGAATATGAGACTACACAAAAAAGCTTCTGCACCTCAAAGAAACGGTGACCAAGATACAAAGACAGTCCATAGCATGTGAAAGAATATTCACTCAATACCCATTTTAATATCCAATACCTGGATATTAAATGGTTAATATCCACGATATATCAGGAACTGGGATCACTTTGCAAGAAGAAAGCAGAAAAATCACAAAATGGGGGAATAAATGGTCAGAAACTTCCATAAAGAACAAATTTGAATGGCCAAAGGCATATGAAAAAATGCTCATCATCACTAATCATCAGGGAGAAACAAATCAAAACAGCAATGAGATATTATCTCACACCACAGAGACTGACATATCCAAAAGATCCAGAACAACCAGTGCTGGCATGGATGTGGGGGACATTCTTATCCACTGTTGGAGGGAATGTCAACTGGTACAGCCTTTTGGAAAACAAAATGGACATTCCTCCAAAATCTAGAACTTGAGCTCCCATTTGACCCAGACCGACATTTTGACAGGGACACTAAATAAAATAAAAAACAGTAGTCTTATATTTGTGTTGGACAATAAAGAGTTTTAAAAACAAAATGTACCTAGAAATGTTATATTCTAATGCTAGTTTATGGATAAGAGTTGAATATTAGACATTGTCTCAATTTTGGTTTTTATCCATAATTATAGAATCACCTTAAAATAACTAGTATTTAATATTTTATCTATTTGAATTTTTTTTAGTAGTTATTGAATTATCTTCCCCAAAGGTTTTTGGGATACTCAGCTCTTTTTTCAGAGTTCATCAAAGTCTGAAAGTCAAATATTTAAGAAACACTACTGAAGAGGGTTGCCAAACTTCCTGTAAATTTAAGAAATATCAGTCTTCTGTATTCAGTGGAAAAAACCTATAAAACCAGCTTTGAATTCATCCAATTCTTTTGTTATTTTGGGCTTCTTGATAATTTTATTTGTGTTCTTGTCACCTGGACTTTTGACCATGACTAACCCCTCTTGCTTGAAAACTTATTTATATGCCCTTTCCTGACTCACTGATCCTTTCATTTTTTTTTTTTGTTCTTTGTAGTGTTTTAGATTTTCAGAAAAAAGATAGTTCTTATAACAAACCAAGTCTGAGAAACTTCAATATTGATTAACTAAGGTTATACATACTTCTGACTACAGTTGTAAATAAGGAGTCTAGTGTAGCTGAGATTGTCACTGTGACACCATGCTTCTGGAATAGTTGTACCCATCAGTGTCACTCAATGGGTTAAATGACTTGTTTTCTCCCCTCTGTTTAAGTAACAGGACTGAGGTTTTTTTCCCGAAGCTTCACTTTTATTCTGATCTTTCTTCTCTATCCAGTAATGCTGCTCATAGCTGAGTTTGTCCTCAGTTTGCAATTACAGTTGGACTTACAAAGCCAATAACCAGGAATTTCTGTTTTTTTTTATATTAGTCCTCTCTTTGGACTTCATACTAAAATACATACTCAGTAATCCTGGATATGCATGGTAGCATCAGCAAGTTACTCATGTAGAATAAACATTGTTAATAGAAATAATTCACATACATTTAGGATGAGTTTTCATAATATTCATACAAAAATTGAATAAAAAATAAGAGTCCTTCAGCATCCTGAGATCTCTTTAATCTGACCCTTATTCCAACATAAAAGCACTTTCACATCTTCTTACTATATCAATGTGTCAGAAAAATATAGATATTATGGGGTCAAAAATGTGATTGCTATTTTCTCTTTAGTTTAACACTTGTTGATTATGAATTATCCACATTTCATCTACATATATGGCATTGATCAGTCTTGTTCTATAGGAATTCATTGTGAGAAAATATTGCAATTAATTTAATAATTATATTATTAATAAATTATTGATGGATTTTCAGCAGCAATATGAACAGTATTATGCACACTTGAATACATATACTCTGAACATATGCATGCTTTTAATTAATTTTGACCTTCAATTTTCTAGATCATAGAATATGCATGTGTTCAGTTACAGTGGGTGTTATGAATAGCATTTTAAAATGGTTGTGCAGATTCATATTCCATAAACACTCTAAAAAATTTGTGACATACACTTGCCAACACTTATTTTATATCATTGGACTTTGGCATCATATATTAATAGCATATTATGATTTAATTTGAATATATATGATGAATATTGATGCTAACTGTCAGTTTTCATGCACTCATTAATCATTTATATATATATATATATATATATATATATTATTCTTGTTCTTTTTTTTTGCTTTTGAGTAACACCCGGCGATGCTCAGGAGTTACTCCTGGCTGTGCACTCAGGAATTACTCCTGGCAGTGCTCAGGGACCATATGGGATGCTAGGGATCGAACCTGTGTTGGCTGCATTCAAGGCAAATGCCCTACCCTCTGTGCTATCACTCAGGCCCCAATTATTCTTGTTCTTATTCAAGTATTTTTCCAAGATTTTTTCTTCTGATTTCTCTTCTCTTTTTTATTGGTTTATTCTTGACAGCATCACTATCTTCAGTAATATTTTGTCAACTAGAGGTTACATGTTTAGTCTTTACAGACATTTTTATTAGTGTAAATAGGTCCACTGTTACTCTAGGATTATACAATTGTGGACTTACAATAAGATCAATATCAGGGAAGAATCATTTAGCATTAACCACACTTAATGAATTTTATTTTCTAACTTTTGTGATATCTGACATTCAAACATTTTGTAGAATTTTTATGCATATTTGTTGGATGACAACAGATTTAGCTATTCTGGGAGCTTTGTTGTTTTGCCCACTCCCAGCTTAATCTATTTAAGCCAAGATTCATTCTAATGAGACCTCTCTTCTATGTAAACACTGGTAGAGGGTGTGGCACTTACAGAAGTCACCTTGATTGAATAACTTCTGACTTATACATCTACTAAGACTTCTATGTTTTCTAGATTGGGCACAGCTCCTCTTTATACCCACTGCACCCAGCGTGGGACAGTTAGAATTTACCAGGAGACTACCACCCTGGCTACGTTGAGACTATAGGAAGACTATAGGAGGGATCATACTAGTTTACTCTAAGCAGGCGAGTGTGACCCTTTCAGTTCGCGAGAGCAAGATACTCAGCATCACCCTGGTGCAGATAATAATAATTAGGACCTTGTGGGTACCATTTAGATTACATGAAGTTCATGAAATTAAAATGTATTACTTTATATCAGCCCTCTCTCTCTTTCCAGTGTTTTACATGAGAGATAATCTCAGGATTAGTCCTTGGTGTAATCTTTGTTTATACCTGCAATAGGGTGTGACACTGCTCTTCTACACTCTGTCTAGGGTTCTTTGTTGACATGACCCTCCCTGTCACAAATCGGATTACTTTGGTGTATATAAGGGGACTGACTTGAGGCCCCTTCGGCTTTTCCCTTTCGGCTTTTGACTCCTGCGGCTTTTGGCTTTTGGCTTTTTGCTCTTTGGCCTTTTGCTCCTTCTTCTGGGTAGGACTCATCTCAGGTGAGATCCTCCTCTCTCTTTGGTGGGAGACTTAGGCTCTTTTGTATGGTCTAAGTTTGGACCAGAGCTAGAGTTTGTTCATTATAATGGAGGGCTATTGAAGAGCTTTTGTACTATTAAAAGCCTTTTGGAACTGCGTCAGACTAGTGAGTTTTCATTTGTTTCCCCTGGCGTTCTCGGAGGTAGAAGAGAACTTCTGTCCTGACAGAAGTGACTGAACTTTCAAGTTGAAAGAAGATAAATATAGAATCATATTTCCATATATACTTTTTCAAGTACAAGCTTATACACTACATTAGTCCTCTTGATCTAAATATTTCATGCAATAATTTACTTCATAAAACACTTTACGAAAGATTAATACTACTAGCACTTGCCTTTGAATCCAAATTCCAGAACCTTAAAGTTTCATTAAGTATCTTCACTACTATTTTCCAAATAAACTTGCTTTACACACATAAAAATTATTTGTATTTTTTGATATAGAAGACACATGTAGTTTTCTTAATTTTTCAACTGTGCTGTTACAAAGAGTGACAAATTATTCTTTCAATATATATTTATATATATTGAAGGAGACAAAGAGTTTGCCTCCCGCCGGCAAAGCCTGGCAAGCTTCTTGTGTTGTATTTGATATGCCAAATTCCAGTAACAATTATGTTAGGTCATTCCCATGACCTAATATAATGGTTTGAGGCTCTTTATGTTCCTGTAGCAAGCCGATGCCCCTGGCTCTACTGGCATAGACAGGACATATGGAGATATTACTGGTGCCCGCTCTTGCAAATAGATGATCAACGGGAAGATCGTGATCGTGATATATTTATATGACAGATGTATACATTATTGCTAGCACAAATGCATATACACGTACATATATCACTTGATCACTTGAATCCCATTATTCATCGATTTGCTCAAGTGGGCGCCAGTAACATTCCATTGGACCCTATCACGTGCCAATGTAGCCCAATGGCATCTACTGCGTACATATATATGCATACAAATATACATATTTATGTATATCTGAGTTGAGCAAAATGTAATATGAATAAAAAAATTTATTCATTGTGTGCATGAAGATGCTATTTCAAATCATAGTCAAGTGATCAATATCATACTCAAACTATACAAAAACATAAAATCCTATTTTTAATTATTAAATCCAAACCTGTTATTATCAGATGTACTTTAACAGACTGATAGTCTTGTTCAAGTATCAAAAATCGTAGATAATGTTGCAAATAATACTACTTCATGACCTAACAATTAGCTAATTAAATTAATTATGAAGCACCAAATACATGCTCATGAAGATTGGTCTACAATATCTTTGGGAACATGGTTCTAATATAATAATTAGCTCAGGTGGTTAGAATAATAGTACATTATTTAGGGTGCTGCCTACCTCATAACATGCCAGGCACAACATATAATCCTCTTATAACTGCCAGAAATAATCTGAGTCAGAATCAAAGTAAACCCTGAGTAAACAAACAAAAAGACAACATGAATAAATAAATAGCTCACTTTTTGGAATAAATTTACCTATTTTTTAAATTGTAAGAGTCACAAAATAGATTATTTAAGTTTAATCAAAAGACATATTAAATGCATTTGCCAAATAAAACTCTTCAATTAGAATGCAAAATTAGAATTTTCTTTGTCTTTTTGTCTTAATTGTGATGATACAATCTGTGATTTACAGGGATCCTCCTGATTTGTTGTTTGGAGGTCATTACCAGCAGTGCTTGGAGACTATATAATTAATTTTAGATATCAAACACTGTAATTCTGCATAAAAATCAACTTTTCAGCCTATTGAGGTTATTCACCCAAATTGAAACCTTCGTGAAGGCAATAAATAATTTAGAATTATTGTTTTCTTCTCTCAATAGCATAGAAAACAATTTATTTTTTAATGTATGATACTAAAATTTAATTTATGCCATCACTACCTTCACATTCATCATCTATTTGCTAGAGCGGGCACCAGTAATATCTCCATATGTCCCATCTCATACAGTAGAACCCAAAGGCATCCGCTTGCTCCAGGAACATAAAGAGCCTCAAACCATTATATTAGTTCATGGGAATGACCTAATATAAATGTTACTGGTATTTGGCATATCAAATACGACACAAGCAGCTTGCCAGGCTAGCCTTGCGGGTGGCATACTATTGTAGTCACCTCTAAATAAAGCATTTATTGATGAACCGGCGGCTGCTAGCGGCCGTGCTAGCTAGGCTGTGATGGTCTGGTCTGCTTGGTGGAGTTGTGACGAGAGGGAAGTCCGGATGTGGAAAATGGCGGCCCCCATGGAGTAGTGGGGTCGTCTGGCTTGTTGCGAGGCTCTGCTGGGGTGGCAGACCAGGGCTAGAATCCGCCATGCTTCCCAGGCGCCTCATGAGCAGCGGGGCACAGGAAGAACAAGTAGCAGCTCTGCCCCATGTCTGAGAATCTCTGGTTCAGCATACCTAGGCCGGATTGAAAAAAAAAACTGCTGCAGGGTGGGTGTTGATGATCCTGGCTGAGATAGTCTGGTCTGCTGGGTGGAGTTGTGAGGAGAGGGAAGTCGGTTGTGGAAAATAGTGGCCCCCCATGGAGTCAAGGGTGTCGTCTGGCTTGTTGTGAGGCTCTGCTGGGGTGGCAGGCCAGGGCTAGAACCCTAAATGGAACATAAAATGGAATTTATGCCATTTGGTGCCTTATTTTTTCATAGAACATAGTTCATTTCTTTAGATTTATATTTATAAATCTTAACCTCATGATTTTCATGGAGGTTGAATTACTTGCATAATATCTATTGAAACAAAAATGATTAAATTCATTCAAAAATACTGTCCTCACAGATCCTTCTTGCAAGAAAAGGAAAATAAAACTCATTGTTTTGGTATTGTATATATCTTTTGTTATCATCAGAAAGGCGTATATTAATTTTCTTTATTAAGGAAACCAATGCAAAAAATGAAATGGCAGCCTGCAGCAAATTAGATTTAGAAATCAAATTATTATTTTAAATATTCACTTATTAGGGTGGGGGCGATAGCCCAGTGGGTAAGGCGTTTGCCTTACATGCAGCCGGCCTGTGCTGGCCCGGGTTCAATCCCCAGCATCCCATATGGTCCCCGAGCACCGCCAGGAGTAATTCCTGAGTGCAGAGCCACGAGTAACCCCTGATCATTGTCGGGTGTGACCCAAAAAAACAAAAAAAAAAATCACTTATTATAACTACAAATTGAAAATATAAGTATGGAGATATGGAAAATGATTCAGAGTTCAGTTGGACAAACATTTAATGCTGTTTTTTTTCCTCCTGGCTCTCAAGTAGCTTCATGAAAAGAAGATTTTACAAATAACTTTGCCATTTTTAGATACAGTCTAAGATTCTCCTGGTTAGTAATAGAGTTTGAAGACTGACGCTTATAAGAAGAGAAAGTTTTTTATATAGAAAATGATAAAAAGTATCACAGAAAATAAAATTACCTCTGATTTGGTTTCTATAAAGAAAATGCTTATGTTTTTTATGCTAAAGCCAAAATATCATGAACAGGGCTATTTCTAAGAAGTAATAAAACCCAGAAAAACAACTTTGATTTATTCATTCTTCTGACTTCTTGATTGGCAAATTGATTTTTCTGTCCCTTTCTTTTTAGTTGCAAAGACAAGAAACAGGAAATAATAGAGTTTACTTAAATATCGGAGCATAAAATGAGCTAGAATTATATAAAATAGACTTCATTAGAAAGTTTAAGCTACATTTATGTCTGTGAATTTGGTGAATAGTTAAACATCCTGCTAGAACAAAACTTCAGTTGTAGTGAATATAATTTGACTGAAAATTCAGTAGTATAATTCCCTTTAAAAGAGTGTCAGAAAAGGGAAATGTGCTATTAGATAACATATTAGATAACAGACTAGTAATTGGCATCGTGTTATGCAGACTTTAGGAAGCTTAACGTCTATTTATTTTATTATATGCTAATTCTGTAGACAAATTATACATATATAGTATGTATATATATGTTTATTTTAAATATATATTCATATATATATGTGTAGTTGACTGTTTTAACCTATACATTATTTGAAATTATAAGAGTTTCTACAGAAAGGCCATACAGGAATGTCAATGTGTGTAAAATAATTATTCACATGTATACATGGAAATAACATTTAAACTACACATTGTTAAAATGGGACTTGCATTTTTTATTCTCCTCATAAGCTGATTATGATTTGGATTACTTGTCTAAACTGTCACAAATATTTTCATTTTTTTTATTGTAGCCCCTGAGGATAAAACCTGAGGTCTCACACCTAAGGCATTTAGTCTACTGCTAAGCTATATGTCCTCTCCCACAAATTATAGAATTCTGTTAAATGAAGATAAATAGATGACAGCAAGTACTTAATGTTATTGAAAATTAATATCCCAAATTGTTAGTGAGAGTCTCCCAAATGTATACTGCTATGGATAACAAATTATCCTTTGATATTTTTAGATTATTTTCCATTATATATTGGTTTTTTGCATTACTTTTACTTATCTTGCTTATTAAATTTCACCTTATTCAAAGTGGAATTTTTTTTAATTTGTATATCTTTGTAATTGTAAAAATAAAAAAATTAAAAAAAAGAAAATATATATAATAAGAAAAAAATAAAACTCACCACTGAATATACACAAAGAGACTTAAGTGATAAACTCTAAATATCTGCAGGGCTAGCAATAATGTGTAAAATAAGAGGGAGAGAGATGCAGAGAGAGAGAGAGATAGAGAGAGAAAGAGATCAAAGTGGAATTTTTATCCAATTAAACTTTATATTCCTTTTTCCATGTAGCTCTAGCATTCCTAGTAGAAAGCCTTGTCAGTCACCAGAGTACTTATCAATCACCAGGATACATAATGTAGAGGTGCATTAAAGCATATAGATACTTTATTTTACCCTTCAGGGTGAAAAGAAGTCCTGTCCTTTGTAACTGATTCACTGAAAAGGGGATTCTGTTAAACAATTAAGTAATTTATATCAAATGTACAAGCTCTGCTTGTCAGCATCCCACCCTACAGTAAAATCTATTTCAAACCCAGGTATGCCTGATCCAGAGACCCAGATACATGGGGTAGAGCTGCTACCAGCTTTCCCTGTGCACAGCTGACCATGAGGTTCCCAGGAGGGAAGGCAGGTCTAGCCCTGACTTACCATCCCAGCAGAGCCTCACAAGAAACCAGAGGAATCCCCACACTATGAGAGCCACCATTTTCAACATCTGGACTCCACAGCTCGTCAGAGATCCACCCAGCAGAAAAGCCCATCTTTCTCTGTCTCACACAGTCACTTTGCAGCTGCAGTTCATCAATAAATGCTACTAGTATCCCACCCTCATGACAGAGCCTGGCAAGCTACCCATGTCGTATTTGATATGCCAAAAACCAGTATCAATTATAGACCTCATTCCCATGACCTGAAGGAATGGTTTGAGGCTCTTCATGTTCCTGGAGCCAGCAGATGCCCTTGGGCTATACTAGCATGTGACAGGACATATGGAAATGTTACTGGTGCCTGCTCAAGCAAATCAATGAACAATGGGAAGACAAGTGATACAAGTGATATCAAATGTAATTAAGACCAGATTAATCATTGATGAATAAGTAAGGGTTCATTTTCAAGACTCACCTTTTCTGTCAAGTGAAATATCATCCCTCCTTTTCTTTTCACTTGAAACTTTCAATGGAGTCAAAGTGACAATATTCAACTGAATAATTTTTCAAATAAATTTTATTATAACTAATTTATAATATCATAAAATGTTGTAAGTACATCTGCACACAGATGTAAGTACATCTGTAACCACATTCACCACCAGTTTTAGTGCCACCAAATATTTAATAACTTCCTTGGCACAGGGAGTTAACTCAAAGGGCTCAAATACATGCATTGGATGCCCAAGGCCCTGAATGACAGCCCTAGTATTGAGTAACCAACAAACCTCAATTCCTGCACTGATAAGTGTAGTTATGACTGGGCCAAGAAGCAAGAATTCATCAGTTTAAGCATTCAGCCATTCAGCCCAATTGGTTGAGTGTTGCTGTCTGTGGCATGTGCTTTGCTGAGTATTGCTTAGAACACCCCTGAATAATGACCCCCTCCTTTCATTCCTCCATTCCCTAGTAGTTATGTTCACTTGCTGACATATTTTACTTAATATAATCAGATCAATTGCATCCATGTTTTCACAAGAGGAATAGTATTTACTATCTGAGTTTTATTGTCTTGGATACACACATCATAGCTTAATTATCCAATCACTTCTAGATAGGCATTTGAGCTGAGTCCATGTTTTGACTCTTATGAAAAATGATGCTATGAAGATAAGGATTTATTTTATTTGGAGGTACCTAATAATACTCAGCAGAGCTCAGGACTTATCTTGACTCTGTACTCAAGAATCACTCCAGGCAGACTCAGGGGGCATATGGTTATCCAGGGATCAAACTGGGGTTGGCTGCCTAAAACGGTGAATTTTTAATATTATCTTCATATTTAGACAAATACTAAAAAGCAGTGTGGTGAATCAGAATATTTCTCCTCATTTTCAGCTTTTTAGAGGAATTTTTATATAATTTCCCACAGATGATGTAGCAGTTTACATCCCAACATATTGTAGACTAGAATTTTTTCCCCCAACTATCTCAAACATGTATATGATACTTTAGATCCAGGCCATTCTCAGAGGTATAGGATTATATATCATTGTATTTTGTTTTTAATTTTCCTAATGGTATATGTGAATAACAAAAACGTTTTTTATAAACTAAAATAAATGTAAACAATTGTCTGTGTCTATAGTGCTTTATTTACTCTTCATTTTATTGACAAGATTTATAATTTGTACCGTTAAGGAAACTGTGGTGTAGGTACTCTGTACTTTTGTCACCAACATAGCTATTTGTTCTGCACTTTCTTTGTATACTTTATGCTGTATCTTCCAGACTGCTTCAGTTTAAAAACAAAGAAAAGCCACTATCAGCAGGAGCATCGTTGATGCATTAGGCAAGGCTAAAATGATGACTTGTTGAAGTATAGCTTATAAGGGCTTAGCTTGCAGAATAGCTCCCAAGAGTAGTATTTTAAAAGATGGAAACTCAGACATTTTCTCCTACAAATGTTTCAGTACTAATGAAAAAAACAAAAAAAGACATTTATTAGATATTTCTTAAACAGTAATCACAAGTATAGGCCATATGAGGACATAATTCAAGGATCTGTGAGCATAAATAGTTACCCTGACCTTAATTCATGATTCAATAGTTATTTTGCTTGAACATTTTCATAACTATTTTTATAAAATTTACATTTCCTTGGAGCAAATTGAGTTAATACAGTGTTTCAGTAAATTAAAACTTGTGTGGACATGCAAATAAAGCTTTGTATGGAGCAAAATATTATAAAATCAGTGACAATTTATAAAACATTTTTGTAGTTCTAGTGGTTATATTAACAATATTACTCAACTTTATTGCATGGTGATAGTATAATAATCCTCTCTTTTCACCAAAGCTTAAGACTGACCATGTTTTCTTTTCTCCTTCCTTGATATTCAAATTTAACCCAAATTTAATTGGTGTATATTTGTTTGCTCCCACTAAATTATTTAACTTTCTGAATTTTCAGTTTTTCTTCTATGACTTCTATTATAGTACTTATAATATTATTTGCTATTTTAATTATACTCAGTTGAATCTTCTCCTTAGAAATTAACTAAATATGCCTCTATTTGAACGATCTCATTCTTTTTTTAATGATAATGTGCAGAGAAATCACATAAGGATCTTGTTATAAATACAGATTTAAATTCAGCAGATTTGAAACGACCTTCAGAATTTATTTATTTATTTATTTATTTATTTATTTATTTATTTATTCATTCATTTATTTTTGCTTTTTTTGTTGTTGTTGTTCATACCCGGCAATGCTCAGGGGTTTCTCCTGGCTCTACACTAACCTTCAGAATTTATAATTTCACTCCTGATGTTGCTAAATTCTGCAGCTCAAATTCTGAAAATGGATTTGTAAAACCCTTATTTGTTCACATTCACCCTTTTATTAAATTCATTGCAGTAATCCTTTGGGATTCAAATGGAATCAATCAACTTTGGAAAGAATACAAATCTATTCAGGATCATCATCATATCCCTTACATTTACAATGATTTTACATTCTCTTCTTTCTCACCTACAAGCTTTAATTTGTGGTCTGTCAGTCACAAGTTTGAGTATTTTCTTCAAAATAAAGTTGTGTTATACATTCTTGTTCCTTTCTTGGACTTATATATTTATTTACTTTGTTCTGGAATTAGAAGCCAAGTCAGGGATTTACTCATTCCTGGGTTGAACTCTCAGAGAGGGCATATGCTCACCTCCACTACAAATTTTAATCATTAATATCAAATCTTATTACTATTACTATTACTACTACTACTATTATCATTGTTATTATTATTATTATTTGTCACATCAGGTGGTTCTTAGTGATTACTCATGGTTCTGCACTCAGGGGTGACTCCTGGTGAGGCATAGGGGACGATATGGAGTATTGGGTACTGAACTACAGTTAAATGCCCTAAATGCCTATAAGACAAATGCCCTAAATACTGTACTATCTTTCTAGCCGCTCTCATTTTTCTTTTCTTTCTAATTGTGTAAAAAGTCAGTTACTGACTGAAGAAAATGGTTAGTAGCAGATTCTGTGGCCCCCCATTTTTATAGATTGAAAGATACCTGATGCTATGGTTTCAGGTAGCATAATTTTTTGCATCATTCACTCAAGCAATGTATAAAAAATGTAAATTGGAATCTGATCAAGATGTATGTGCCAGACCAAGAACCTGTACTTCATTACTGGTATTATTTATTGGATAATTAGCAAGCATCATTGATATGATATAGTAGCACTCTAGAAAATGAATGTCATTATTCTTCTGAGATTATTCCACTACTGTATACAACTAAGCTATGGAATTTAGGACTCCTTCACACTTAGATTAACTAGTGTATTTCAAGTTTTAAGGATATTGAAAATATTTTCTAGAAAAATTCTTCTAGCGCCTTATTTATCTTGAAAATTAACCCTTTAACTTATGGGTACTAGGTAAGTAATTTTTGCCATTTCTTGAGCTGTTTCTGAATCTTGGTCACTGTGGCTTTTTTTTAATGGCATCTTTTTTTAATTTTTTTTATTTTTAAAATTACAAAGATATACAATTAAAAAATTCATATTTGGGTTTTGGTCAAACAGTGTTGCAGCACCCATCCCGCCACCAGTGCCCATCTCCCACCACCAACGTCCCCAGTTCCCTCCCCCTCCCCCAGCCCTGCTCCATGGCAGGTTCTTGATTTCTTTCCATTTCTCTCTCTTTCTCTTTTCCTTCCCTCCAGACTATGAATTACAGAACATACATTAAAGGGTTGTCATGTGTATCTTTTTGCCTCTATTTAATGCTCAGTTCTAGGTTGGCATTAGTACCCTCAACAATTGTCAGCACACTGTTCCATTTCTGTCTTACCTAGCCTCTGAATCCCACACATTTGTGATAATTTCCACCTTTGACAGGACCTCCTGATATATGTTTCACTTGATCTTGGATATTGGTATCATAATATGTACCTATATATTTATGTTATGCAGATAAATGCAGTCATTCTGTATCTGTCTCTCTCCTTCTGGCTAATTTCGCTCAACATAATCTTCTCCATGTCCATCCATTTGTAGGCAAATTTTATAACTTCATTTTTCCTAACAGCTGCATAGTATTCCATTGTGTAGATGTACCAAAGCTTTTTATCCAGTCATCGATTTTCAGGCACTCTGGTTGCTTCCAGATTCTGGCTATTGTGAATAATGCTGCTATGAACATAAAAGTAGGGATGGTGTTTCCACTGCGTATTTTTGGCTTCCCAGAGTAGATTCCCAGGAGTCGTATCGCTGGGTCAAATGGGAGTTCAATTTCTAGTCTTTGGTGGAGGAAAGTCCATATTGTTTTCCAGAAAGGCTGTACCAGCCGGCATTCCCACCAACAATGGATGAGTGTCCCCTTCACTGTGGCTTTTTGAGATGCAGAAGTTTCTTAATTTAATGTGATCCTGTTTGTTTATTTTTGCTTACACTTGTTTGGTCAGTGTTGTTTCATCTTTGAAGATGCCTTTAGCTTTAGTGTCATGGAGTGTTCTGCCTACATTTTCCTCAATTTACCTTATGTCTGATATTGAGGTCTTTTTTTCCATTTTGAACTGACTTTTATGCCTGTTGTAAGAGAAGATCTGAGTTCATTTTTTTTTGCATGTAGCTATTCAGTTTTTTCAGCACCATTTGTTGAAGAGGCTTTCCTGGCTCAACCTCACATTTCTTGCTCCTTTTTCAAATATTAAGTGGTCATATATTTGAGGGTCTGCATGAGGATATTCAACTCTATTCTGTTGGTGTGCATATCAATCTTTATTCCAATACCATGCTGTGTTAATTACTACCGCTTCATAGCACAGTTTGAATTTGGGAAAGTAATGCATCCCATCTTGTTTTTCCCAAGGATTGCTTTATCTATCTGCGGGGGTTTATTGTACTATATGAATTTCAGAAATACTTTGTGTATTTCTTTTGAAAAATGTCATGGGTATTGTTATGGGGACTGCATGAATCTGAATAATGATCTGGGGACTATTGCCAGAACTTTATAAGAAAAATACTCCAACTCCAGCAAAAATGGTAAAAAAGAAGTGAGGGGAAACTTCCTCAGAAAAAGAAATACAAATGACCGAGCCTAAATGAAATAACTCTCTACAGCACTAATCACCAGGGAAATGCAATATATCATTTTACACTAAGTAAAATTAGGGTCACAGACTCTGGCACACATCAAAAAGAACAAGAAAAGCCAGTACTAGTAATGACACAGGGAGAAAGAAACTCTCATTCATTGTTTAAGGGAATGATGACTGGTCCAGCGATTTTGGAAAACAATATAAGATTTCTAAAAAACTATAAATTGAGCTTCCATGTGACCCAGAATACCACTTGATCACTTGATCACTTGAATCCCGTTATTCATCGATTTGCTCGACCGGTGCCAGTAACATTTTCAACCCAGAATACCACTCCTGGGAATATACCCCAGGGGTTGCAGTAACTCCCAGTAGAAATGGCATCTGCACATTTATGTTTATTGCAGAACTATTCACAGTGGCCAGAATCTGGAAACACCTCAAGTCCCCAGAACAAATGACTGGTTTAAGAATCTGGTATGTCTACACAATGGGATACTAAGCAACTATTAAAAAAAATGAAGTTAAAAATGTGATGATAAATGTAAGGACGTGTAGAGTATCAGCTAAGTAAAATTAGTCAAATGGATAGGGAGAGGCATAGAATAACTGCACTAATTTGTGGGCTATACAAAATGATAGTTTGAGAATAACACCCAGGAAAATTTAAAACAAGGGCTAGGAGAATTGATTCACTATTGGAAGCCTGCCTCAAGTGCTGAAGGCTAAGACAGTTGGGATAGAGAAGGGACAATGACAGTTTGAATGATAGGTCTGAATTAGATATGTTTTCTTGAATGTGGATAAAGGACCAAACATGAAGACTTATCATCATCTGTATTGCAAACAAGAATGCCCAATAGTAGAGAGAGGGGGCATGGAGTATTAACACAATGAATAGGGCAATTGCCTTACAAACAGCCAACCTGAGTCGGATAGCCAGCATCCCATATGGTCCCCTAAGCACTTACAGGAGTAATTCTTGAGCAAAGAGCCAGGAGTACTTCCTGAGCATCACCAGGTGTGACTCAAAAAGCAAAACAAAAATAAAAGGAGAGAGAAACAGATAGACAGACAGACAGAGACAGAGACAGAGAGAGAGACAGAGAGGCAGGGCTAGAGAAAGAAGAAAAGTGCCTGCCATACATCTTTAGAGATGAAACACCAATAACAAAGCAACTAGAAGCAAAGATAAACATATGGGACTACATGAAACTAAAAACACCAGATGTTGGGGACGCCACGGGTCCCCAGCAGTGCCAGTTACCTTGAAGCTGGCGGGAAATGAAGACTCAAGAATCCGATGCAGTTTTAAAAGGTTTTACTTATCACAGGTTCAGGCATACAAATCAGCAATAGGAAAAATCCGGTGCTTAGGATTCCAGGCTAGAACCCCAGCCACATGTAGGCCAAGATGGCGGCCACTACGTGTTAAGGCCCTGTAGACAAAGACAAGGATACAAAGAAGAGTGCAAGCCCCAAAAAGAGAGTCCAGAGAGAGAGAGAGAGAGAGAGACAGAGAGAGAGACAGAGAGAGAGAGAGAGAGAGAGAGAGAGAGAGGAAGTAGGCTGTTTTTATACCCCTGCAACTCAGACCTCCCACTATTATGGGAAGAGGAAGGGTCAAATGCCTTTTAGGTAATTTCTCGCAGCACCTCAACTAGGCCCTATTATATGCTAATATTTTGAGCCAAGATTTGCCTGAAAATGCCTTTTTATAGGGTAGAGAAGGGGGTTTCTGAGATGGCATGTCTCTGTACCAAAGACTAATACTAATGCCAGTTAAATATTTCTCCAAGCCTTCACAAGAGTCTCGTCTACTTCACGGTAGTTTTGTATTTTAGTTGCCTTTGAGATATCCGGGAGCCATGCTTACTTGCTTGGAGGCAAACAGCATTTATCTCTGGTCTAATTACTTAGAGATCCAACGTGGCCAGACAAATATACTGGTAAGATCTAGCTAGTCCCACGATGATTGTGGTAGCATGAGAGAATATTCATACCAGCCAGTATAGAATATATGGTCAGATACACTGCCCCATTTTAGACTACCCCCCTATCTACGAAGTGACCTGCAGGAGGCAATCCAGGGCAGATGCAGAGGCTCTTAGAGGAGTCCTGCAACACAGACCCACAGCTCGCCAGCAACATCAGAATAGAGACACTCCAGACCCAACCCTTTCAGACCCACAGCTGCATGACAGTCTTAGATAGTACTGGACGTTAGGATTATGCCCTCCTCAGGATATTTCACATTTATATACTGTATACAGTTCTAGGTAGGTTCTATGCATGGCCAGTCATCCCAGTGAACCTAGCAAGAAACCAGTGGAAACCCCACACCATGAGGTCCACCAACCACATCAAAAAATGGGGAAAATAAATGAACAGACACTTTGACAAGGAAGAAATTGAGTGGCCAAAAGATGTATGAAAAAATGCTCATCATCACTAATCGTCAGAGAGATGCAAATTAAAGCAAGAATGAGATATCATCTCACACCACAGAGACTGGTTCATGACCAAAAGAGTAAGGACAACAAATGCTGGCATATATGCAAGGAGAAAGGGACTCTCATCCATTGTTGGGAATGTCAACTATTACAGGCTTTTGGAAAGCAATATGGACATTCCTCCAAAGACTAGAAATTGAACTCCCGTTTGACCAGCCATATCACTCCTGGAAATATATCATGAGAAGCCAAAAACACATAGCGGAAACACCATCTGCACTTTTATTTTCATAACAACACTATTCACAATAGCCAGAATCTGGAAACAACCAGTATGACCGAGACTGATGACTGAATAAAGAAACTTTGGTACATCTACACAATAGAATACTATGCAGCTGTTAGAAAAATGAAGTTATGAAATTTCCCTATAAATGGATGGACATGGACAGGATTATGTTGAGTGAAATTAGCCAGAAGCAAAAGACAGATATAGAATCACTGCATTTATTTGCATGATATAAATATATATGCATTTTAATACCAATATCCAAGGTCAGGCAAAACAAGAATCAGGAGGTCTTGTCAACACATGGAATCTACCACAAACATATGGGAGTCAGAGATTAAGACAGGGAAGGGAGCAGTGAGCTAATAATTGTAGAAATGATACCAGCCTACATTGAGCATTGAATATAGGCAAAAGATACACATGATAACTTCTAAATGTATGTATTGCAAGCCACACTGTGTAATAGAAGGAGAGAGAGAGAGAGAGAGAGAGAGAGAGAGAGAGAGAGAGAAGAGAAAAAGAACTGCCATAGAGGCAGTCCAGGGGACGGGGGGAGAAATTGGGGACATTGGTGGTGGAAAATGGGCAGTGGTGAAGGAATGGGTACTTGAACAATGTATGACCGAAACCCAGGCATTAACATCTTTGTAATTGTATATCTCATGGTCATATAATAAAATATTTTAAAATAATGTGCCTGCCATAAAGGAAGACTGAGGTCAGAAGGGTATCGCATGAGGGACATTGGTGGTTGGAAATATACACTGGTGGAGGGATGGGTATTGGAACATGGTATCACTGAAATGTGATCATGAAGTCTTTGTAACTGTGTATCTCATGGTAATGCATTAAAAATTAATTGATTAATTTAGTTAAAAATTTTTAATAAAGAAAAATAAGATTGAAATATTTGAAACCACACAAGAAAGTGAGAGAACCATTAATTTTCAGTGGCTAAATATGCTGTATTGTTACCCACTTATATTAATTTTTAATATTTGATAACTTGGTGTTTTTGTGAAATATCTTGGGAGCTTTACTACCTATTTGAACTGAAGGTTACCATAACTGTTAGAATAGAATTAACTAATAGGTGAACATTTTTGTTCCTGGAGAGAAGTTTTATTGAACTTGGCATAATATGATTCTAACTATGTTACTTTAACCCAAATTTTATTTAGTAATTTTACAATGACATTTTAAAAGTTATTTCTATTTAGATATTTCATTTTACTTTCACATATTGGTTTAAGCATTGTAATGTCTTAAATTATTTTTTCAGGTATTCACTGTATACTGTCTTCCCGTTCCTCATAGATTTGCTCGGGTGGGCACAGTAACATCTCCATATGACCTGTCTCATGCAAGTAGAGCCCAAGGGCACCTGCTTGCTCCAGGACATAAAGAGCCTCAAACCATTCCATCAGGTCATGGGAATGAGGTCTATAATAGTTACTGGTATTTCACATATCAAATATGACACAGGTAGCTTGCCAGGCTCTGCCGTGCGGGTTTTCAGGTATTAGCTGGATCTTTATTGTAACTATTTGCAAAGATTATAAGGATTACAATGAGCACTTTAAGTAAGATTTCAATAGTGGCAAATAACAGGTTACATTATCTTATTTCAGCACCAAAGAAATAGTAAATAATTATATAATGTCTCAAATCTCCCCTAAATTAATCCCTTTATGCTAGTTCACACACACATGCTACTATTCATAAAGCAACCACAGGAACCATACAAGAGCAGCATATATAGTTTTATTTACAGATCCTGTACAAATATAATTTGAGAACTAAGATACTCTGTTCTGATTCATCTACATGTCTCATACTATTTTGGCAAGAAAAAATAATATCAAAGGCTTTCAGGATTTCTTATGGCCTGTGAAGCTCATAGTCAGATCTGCATGATTACATCCGGTGATTTCTTCTTATATTTCACATATATTTGAACCTTCAAAAACAAAAATATAATTATCATAGATTCCTGGCATTTGGCCTGTTAGACCTTCAAAATAGTTTAATCTAATTTTTCACATTATAGATAAAAAAAACTCAAGCTTACAAGGTTAGAGTTCATTTGAGAAGAAGTAAAAAATTCTAAACCATAGCTAACTTTTGCTTTGATTACACCAAATTACTCTTGGGTTTGGAATTTATTGTGTATCTCCTCTCAAAATTGTCCTGATCATAGATCAGGAGTAATGATTCATATTAGATTAATTCATAGTCTCTGTAGTTTTCTGTTAATTTCTTCTATACATACATTAATTTATTTTTTATGCCAGGATTTAGAGTATGATTTTCCTGCTAAAGTAAAATACTGATCTATGGAGAAATCCGTTATGCTGCTAAAAGGCACATCAAACAATTGATTTGAATATATTATGCTTGTGTTCTATTTCTTGTACTACATGGTCCCTATTAGTTGTACCACATGGTTCCTTTTACCACGTGGTACCAAGAGTCACTCTTAAGCATGGGAGTAACATGAGAATCAACTCTGAGCATGGCTAAGCGTGGCCCAAAAAACTAGAAGCAAAAAATTCACAGAGATGAACTCAATTTGATGTGTATTTGTACAACTGTGAACTTTGTTGAAGTTAGTTCATTGCATTAAGCTTATTTAAGACAGATACTGTTTTGTTGTGTTATTAAGGCATTTTATTTTGAACAAATTTCTGGTAATATTTGCCCATATTAGATGTGCATTCATAAAAAGAAAGTAGTAAGATTTATGTTTTTAGCTGTGATAGATTGGACTTCCTTTGGATGTGTAAAAATTGAACAAAATATAAAGAAAACAGTAGTGTTACTTATTACAAAACTGGCTGAGAAAATGTGATCAGTACAAACAAAGGCAAACAAATAAAGAATACTCTGTTGGGGAGCCGCTGGGGATCCCAATACTATCAGGATAGAAGTTTTTTTCTACCTCCAAGGACGCCGGTGAATGGATGAAAGAAAACTCACATGTCTGGTGCAGTTCCATAAAGCTTTTAATAGTACAACAAACTCTACCACCACAATCCATTATAATGAAAGACTCTAGCTCTGATTGGAAATTAGACCACACATGAGGGCCAAGCCTCTTACCAAAGTGGATCTCACCAAGATAGAGGAGTCCTACCAAAGAGGAGAAAGTACCTCAAATCAGTCCCCTTATATACACAAAAGTAATCCTAATTTCAGTTAGGGTAATGTCATCAAAGATCAGCTAAACAGCTTCTATATAGTAGACTGTAGAAGTGTAGTGCCACACCCTACTACAGGTTTAAACAAATGATTATGCCAAGGACTAATCCCTTCATCAGAGATTATCTCTATGCAAAATACTGGGGGAGAGAGAGGGGCTGGTATAAAGTAATACATTTTAATTTCTTGGGCTTCATGTAACCTAGATGGTACCCACAAGTTCCTTCTTATTTATTATCTGCACCAGGGTGATTCTGAGTATCTGTTCTCTGTATACTGAAAGGGTCACTCTCTCCTGCTTGAGGGAAAACTAGTATGACCCTTCCTATAATCTTAAAAAGATAGTCTCAATGTAGCCAGGGCAGTAGTCTCCTGGCAAATTCTAACTATTCCATGCTGGGGCCAGGCCAGTGGGTATAAAGAGGAGCTGTGCCCAATCTAGATAACATTGATGTCATAGAAGATATATAATAATAATTCAGAAGTTACTCTTTCAGAGTCAAGGTGACTTCTGTAACTGCCATACCTTCCATCAATATTTACATTAGTATGAACCCTGGCTTTAGAACATGTAAATAGATTAAACTGTGAGTGAGTAGATTAAATAGATTAAACAGCAAAGCGCCCAAGCTAGCTAGACCTGTCATTCAACATATGTAACAATAGCTTCTGCTCCCTGCTTAAGGGAATTGGAAGACACCAAAATAAATAAGGACATTTAAAAAATTAGAAATATAACACCTGAATCAAAAATTTTTCTCCATAAGATAAGCACATTACATTGGATAAAAAGTTGGTGGAAAATAATATCAGTGAACCTGAAGATACTAGAGTAGAAACTCTAGATTAAAGCATGGAGATTAAAAAATAGGAAAACATCCATTTACCCAGGGACCACAAGAAAAAATATTAAGCCTCATAATTTAAATATAATTTGAAATTTCCTATGTAAAAACCAAACAATAAGACTATAAAAACAAAAATGGAAAAAATACTATATCTTACAATTGAAATGTTTCTGCTAAACTCCATATTTTGAAAGTGTGCTTCAGAAAGTCTACTAAGACTAGAGCAAAAAGTCTACTAATAGATAAAATGCATGAAATAATATTCATTGTATTATAATTTGACTGTAAAGTGAAAGAGGTAGTTGAGATATAGATTATAAATTCTCCTCACCTGAACTGTATTATTTCACAGAGATTGTAATTTAAGAGACCAGAGAGATAGCTCAAAAGGGCTGGAATACGTGCCAAGACTGAATGCAAAGACAGTGATTTTGATACCCAGCATTGTGCAGCCCTAAGCACCTCCAGATGTAGCCCTGAGCATCACTAGTCCATAGCAACACTGAATCACCGGGATCTAAAACTCAACTGTCAAGCCCAGGCTGCCAGTTCAAGTGCACTGCTGTCCTGGCACTACCACAAAAAAGAGGTCTGGATTGGTCCTGTATGAAAAGCAATTTTATAGCTCAGAGCTGATATATAATTAGCATGTTTAAGAATAAATTATTCAGTGTAGTGCATTTTTCACATTTCACTTACTGCCTTAGAGCTAATATAATATTTAAGCTATTGCTAAGGTCAGATAAATTTTCTTTAAGATTGCTTATAAGATAGCACAGAATTGACTAGAGCACGTATATCTAATTACATATATTTAATACTTCCCTTATTTTATTTATGGTGC
Source organism: Cryptotis parvus (assembly GCA_021461705.1). NCBI lineage: Eukaryota > Metazoa > Chordata > Mammalia > Eulipotyphla > Soricidae > Cryptotis > Cryptotis parvus. The sequence goes on from JAJIBD010005965.1 coordinate 23,148, forward strand.
ATATGTAGTCTAGACATTTAATTCTAACCTAATAAAGCTGCCTACTTTTATGACAAATACTTTATAATGCTATGTTATCTTAAAGAAAATAAGTGTTTTTATTATAGTATTTTAAGGTGATTTCTAAAATGTTGATGATAGTATATTTAAAAATGTGGTACTTTTTATACATGTGCTCAAGTTTCAGAATAGTGTTAGAAACTTATACCTACAAAATTATCAGAATTTTATGAGGTCCTTTTGGGTCTATATATCTCAAACAGAGCCAAAAAAGTATAGAAATTTGTAAATTTATTTTAAATATTTTATTTTGTTTGTGGCTATACTAACTGGTTTCCTTCTGATGTGTTCAGGGATGCTATAGATTGAATCTAAACATCCCACATGCAAAGCAAGCACTCAGAACTTTGAGCTACCTCTTCGGCTCCAATTTTATTTTACTAACTTATTTTGGGGTTGTTTTTGTGGGGTTGGGGACATAGTTTACTATGTGATCACTGTTTACTCCTGGCTCTATGATCAGTGACCTCCTGATGAGTCACTGCAGAATATATGTGTTGCCAGGAATTGAACGTGTGTCAGACACATGCAAGGCAAGCACCCTACCCATTGTACTGTATCTTCAGCACCTTTACCTCCAAATGTATACTGTCTTGTTAAATGTATATGTATGTGTATATGTTTTACATTATATATATTATATAATTACATATATACATATATGTATATATGTATATATATGTGTGTATATATATATACATATATATATATATATATATGTTGGGACACAGCAGATATTGGGGTTCTACAAAGTACCTGTGTGCTTTTGGGGCCAATGACCATTCTCCCTGACCAATGGAAAAGAAACAAGATCACAGGTTCTTGATAGGTCTGAATCCCTTTCTATAACCTTTAACCACTCACTTCTCACTGGACCTAACTACACACACACACACACACACACATACACACATCAGTCATGACAAGTCTTCTAAAGATATATACTTTACAAAAAGGCTGGGGGAAAAAGTTACAAGAGGTAATAGATTTTAATCCCAATGCAATAAATTGAGAAAAACTCTTCCTTCTCTGGGCAAAATATCTGGGTAACTCCTCCCAGAGGCAGATCTTGTCCTGGGGCTATAGGCCTGCCTAGACAAAGAAGAAAACCTGACTGTATTGTTTTTTTCCCTTTCATTATTGGTAAACAATCATCTTAATAATATTTATAGTTATTTTATATAAACACTGTGATAGATACAATCATTTATCTATATCTAGGATTAAATTTGTATGGTGGCTATTCCTGGGGACACAGCATAATATATCCCAGACTACATTCCTTTGGCCAGATGGATTTATTCCTAACCCCCACAGGATTCTTTTAATCTATTGTTTATCCTTTGTCACACAGAGTTTGATCCATGACCGTTCTCTTAGCTTATTTATTACATTGCTCAGGACTTTCCATCCCATGGTGAGGCCAGGGTATCTTACTCATGTCTTGCCCTGTGTCCATTCAGACCCATGATGAGACCCTTCTTTTGTAGTATAAGGAATTAATCTAAGAGCACTGAGGTTTTAACATTGCTCAGGGCATTCCATCCCATGTTGAGGCCAGAGTATCTTATTCATTTCTTGCACTGTGTTCATTCAGTCCCATGATGTGGCCCTCCTTTTGTGGTATAAGGAATTAATCTAAGGGCACTGAGGTTTTAAGTTCAGAAAATATGATGGATGCCAGGAGTAACTAATTCAGAGTTAATTAAATCCTATATCACAAGTGGCATAGCCTTCACAATGTGTAAAATAAGAGGGAGAGAGATGCAGAGACAGAGAGAAAGACAGAGAGAGAAAGAGAGGAATCTGGGGTACCTGCTATTAAGGCAGCATGGGGGTGGGCGGGAGGGGTGGGGTACATTGGTTGTGGAAATGGGGCACTGGTGGAGGGATGGGTGCTGGTATACTGTATTACCAAGAACCAATTATGAACACCTTTGTAATTGTATGTTTCACGGTGGTATAATAAAAAATTTTAAAAAATGGCATAGCCTTAACAACTGTCTTCCTGTGTCTATACAAAAAACCTTTGTACTTGCATAAGAATATATAAAGGGCATGCAGTGAAGAGAGAAATTAACTTTCATTTAAAATACAACATCCAGGGCTGGCAAATAGAAAAAAAATATATATATGTAGAATATCACATATATAAAATATATATCATATATAAGAATAAAAAATATATATAAGTAGAATACATATAGTTTTTGTGATATGTATCATATATATGGGCTGTGATATATATGTCATACATACATACAACTGTCTTCCTGTGTCTATACAAAAAAAACCTTTGTACTTGCATAAGAATATATAAAGGGCATGCAGTGAAGAGAGAAATGAACTTTCATTTAAAATACAACACCCAGGGCTGGCAAATAGAAAAAAAATATATATATGTAGAATATCACATATATAAAATATATATCATATATAAGAATATAAAATATCACTTGATCACTTGATCACTTGAATCCCGTTACTCATCGATTTGCTCGAGCGGCGCCAGTAACATTTCCATTGGACCCTATCACGTGCCAATGTAGCCCAATGGCATCTGGTTGATTCAGGAATATGAAGAGCCTCAAACCGTTCCTTCAGGGTCTTAACAAGGAAGTCTGACCATCTTGTAGGTGGGCGGCCACGTGATCTTTTGACATCCCGTGGGATCCAGTCGGTAACGGCTCTAGTCCAGCGGTTGTCTCCAAATCGCATTACATGTCCAGCCCATCTGATTTTCGATGCCTTGGCAAACGAGACAGAGTCCCTGATTCTGGAATAGCGACGGAGGTCAGAACTCCGATTCCTTCTCTCACTTGAGTGAGACGTGATATTCCAAGCATAGCTCTTTCGATGCCTCTCTGGGAGACCCGAATAGCATTCTCATCCTGCTTTCGTAGGGCCCAGGTCTCTGAGGCGTATGTTAATGCAGGGAGAACGGTGGAGTCAAAGAGATGTGCCCGGAGCCGGAGGTTCTTTGTCCTTTTAGCTATTTCTTCGATGCCTTTGAAGGCATTCCATGCCGCTCTCTTCCTCCTGCGCAGCTCAGGTTTTAGGTCATTCATCATGTTGACTTCTCGACCTAGGTACACATAACTGCTGCATTCAGAGATGTTTGTTCCATTGAGATAGAATGGGGCCTCTGGAACTAGTTCATTTCTCATGAACATAGTTTTCTATGTTCATGAGTATGTATATAAGTAGAATATATATAGTTTTTGTGATATGTATCATATATGGGCTGTGATATGTATCATATATATGGGCTGTGATATATATGTCATACATACATATCACACACACTTATATATGCCGTTATATATACATATATATAACATATAGATATAACAGCATATATATATGTATATATATATGCTGTTATATTCAGTGGTGCTTAGGACTTACTCCTTGATCATTTTTCAGACTTACTCCTAGTTCTGCACTCATGGATCTTTCCTGGGAAAGTTCAGGGGATTCAACCTGAGTCTGCAACATGCAAAAGCAAGTGCTCTACTTGCTTTATTATTACTTCACCCCAAAGTGTATTATTCTAATTGAGTGAATTATTTTCCTATAATGATGGGAACTTAGTCTTCTGCTTAAACTGTTACAAATCAAAAACTAGAAGAAGTTTCATACTTTATTTTTTTTTGTCCATGCACTTCAAAAATGATTTCTATTAAATTCTGATACATCTAAAATCTTGCCTTATAAGGGGAATTCTTAATATCTTTCACTTGTTTTTCTAATATTTGATAGCTAAGTAAGTCAGGATAGCAAACTAAATGTAAGATCTTTAGATTATTTGAGTACAATACAATTAGCAAACATTTAACTATATATATGAGTGACTGCATATAATATGATATGCTCAAATTGCACACATTTTCAAGTTGATGTTTCCTTCTCAGGATCATACCCAAAATCAATTGTTAACCAGTAACAGGAGAAAGAGCAGAATGAGAGATACTCAGTGGAAGTGTTTTCAGTTGATTATAGTTCAAATGTTTTACTTCACACTGCAAACATGACTCTGGGAATACAATGCTGTTAGCAAATCCTTAGAGTAACCAAAAAATATAAGAATCTCACAAAAAAGATTAGCTCCTAATTGGATTTCTCCTTACTTTTAAAACTTTGTTTTCTATAGGGATTGACTACTACTAGCTCAGAATGTTAGATACATAACTTTGTAAAAAAAATTTTACTGTAGGACTGAAGATCCAGTCCATAAATGCTCTAGTCCAGCGGTCGTCTGCAAATCGTATCAGATGTCCAGCCTATCTGATTTTTGACACCTTGACAAATGAGACAGCATCCCTGACTCTGGATAGTCAACAGAGGTCAGAACTCCGGATTCCTTCTCTCATTTTAGTAAGTCAAGTGATATGCTTGATATTCCAAGCATAGCTCTTTTGATTCCTCTTGGGGAGACCCGAATAGCATTCTCATCCTGCTTTGTAGGGCCCAGGTCTCTGAGGCATATGTTAATGCAGGGAGAACGGTAGAGTCAGAGAGATGTGCCTGGAGCTGGAGGTTCTTTGTCCTTTTAGCTATTTCTTCAATGCTCTTGAAGGCATTCCATGCTGCTCTCTTCCTCCTGCACAGCTCAGGTTTTAGGTCGTTCATCATCTTGACTTCTCAACCTAGGTACACATAGCTGTTGCATTCACAGATGTTTATTCCATTGAGAGTGAATGGGGCCTCTGGAACTAGTTCATTTCTCATGAACATAGTTTTGTTGAGATTCAGCTGTAGACCTATCTTTCCACATTCTCGGTCAAAGTCAGCCAGCATTTGTGCTGCTTGGCTAATGTTTGGTGTTATTAGAACGATGTCATCAGCGAAGCAGAGGTGGTGTAGCTGCCGACCATCTAACTTCACTCCCATTCCTTCCCATTCTAATTGTCACATGATGTTCTCAAGGGTGGCGCTGAAGAGTTTCCGTGAAACGATATCGCCCTGCCGAACCCTCTTTTGACATCAATGATCACTTCCTCGTAGAATGGTGAGATCCTGGTGGTGAACCCATAATACGACTCATGAAGGATCTTGATGTATTGGGTTTGAACACCCTGTTCAGCTAGAATCCCATGGGACCTCAAAAGATCACATGGCTGCCCACCACCTACGAGATGGTCAGGCTTCTTCTTCAATTCACTGAATAAACAATTTGGGACTCTTCGTATTCCTGAAGCAAGCAGATGCCATTGGGCTACAATGGCATGATAGGCCAAATGAAATGTTACTGGTGCTTGCTTGATGAATAACAGGATGTCAAGTTATCAAGTGATCAAGTCATCGAGGACTGGAGAAGCAGTACAGGACATAAAGCTTTTCCTTTTATATGGAATACCCCAGTTCATATTCCACAAACAATACACCTCACATGATTCCTTTAGCATTTCCTAATATTATACCTGAATATAGAGCTAGAATAGCCTCAGATCACTGTGGATTTTTTTCCCTCAAAGCAAACAAAGTTTTCATTTTATTTTGCCAAATTATGTATCACAAAAGATTCCCATTTTCTAGAAATGGTTTTGGCTAGATATTTTTGAATATAATACTTCCTTAAGAAAGTTTATGAAAGATATTCAGTGTTCAAATTTCTTTTCAAACACTTAAATTGTGCATTTTGTGAATAGTCCTTTAAATGATTTTGAAAATCATGTCTAATTTACATTATTTTTCAGCTAAGGAATGACCAAGAACCGACTTCTGGTTTCAAGTGCAGTTCATTCTTTATGGAATAGACCATGTCAGGATGATAATGGTTGTAGGCTTAAGAGAACATTTGGCATTCAAATTTTGGTAAAGGCACCTGTTTTCAGAAGGCCATTTTGCATGCTGAGGATGAGTTTTAGGAGGCATTAGATATCATTAACTAAACTACACCTCTGGGAAAGAATGTTCCTACTTTATTATGCTTAGGTATTGGATTCTGATTATCCTTATTTTTACCAGAAGTGACCCATTGATGTAGTTCCTGTCAATTAAACTAGGTGCCAGTTATCTCATGTTGTGGTTCTGCTTTGATAAGCACAAAGAACAATTATGACTTGCTCCTGGGGCCGAATAAGCTGACAAAAGCCAGTTCATTAGATTTCTTTTAGCTTATTATAAAGAGTTCTGAATCAAAATTGATGGTAATCATAGTGTAAAAAAATTGGTCAGATAGTTATTCCATATATAGGATCTGTTTAAAAAATATGATAAACAATGATTAGGTTTGACTACAGAAATACTTCACCAATTTTTCTAAGAAAGTAGAATACAGTCTTCAAATCTCAGCTGCAATATCACATGATTATTTTAGTTACATTTAAAAGAACTGTAGATAATATCTATAATTCTCAAAAAATATGTAAAAACTCAAAACAAACAAAAGCATTGATAATCAATATTCCTTATTCATTTGAATGCTACCAAAATTTGACATTATTAACTTCTCTATATAAAGTATATCACCTTTATGGTAATTACTCAATTCCCTGTTTTCTAGATTTAGTAATGGCAAAATATACAAACCTTTACAATATTGAAGACTCCTGAAAATAAAATCTATTGAAGAAACTCTAGTTTAAGCAGATATAATTAGATGTACCCTAATATAGATTTCATTAAAATTGGCGAAATACTATGCAACTGTTAGGAAAAATGAAGTTATGGAATTTGCCTATAAATGGATGAACATGGATAGTATTATGTTGAGTGAAATTAGCCAGAAGGAAAAGGACAGATATAGAACATCTGCATTCATTTGAGGTATATAAAAAAATAGTATGATACAGTATCTAAGAAAGGCAAAACATGGATCAGGAGGTCTGGTTAGTGGGTTGACTCTACCATAAATATGCGGGAATCAGAGGTTAGTTAAGACAGAGAAGGGGCCAGTGTGCTAATAATTGTTGGAAATGGTAATACCAGCCTAGAAGGAACATTGAATGTAGGCAATGATAACCCCAAAATGTAAATATGCAGGTCACAATGTGTAAGAGAGGGAGAGAGAGAGACAGAGGGAGAAAAACAGAGAGACAGAGAGATACAGAGAGAGGCAGAGAGAGAGAGAGAGAGAGAGAGAGAGAGAGAGAGAGAGAGAGAGAGAGAGAGAGAGAGAGAGAAGCAGCAAAATGCCTGCCATAGAGGCAGGCAGGGGTAGTGGAGAGGGATTCAGGGGACATTGATTGTGGGAAATGTGCACTGGTGAGGGTTGGGTGCTGGAATACTGTATGACTGAAACCTAATCATAAACAGTTTTGCAATTGCTTATCTCACGGTAGTATAATAAAATTGAAAATAAAGAAATAAAAATTAAAAAAATAATAAAGAAAGAACACTTGAACAAATGTGGCAATAGAGAGGTAAGATGTGATTAGTGATGAATCTATTTATAGTGGCAACTGTTAAAATTAGAGGCAAATAACAGGGACCCAAGTCACAGCTTTTTGAAAGCCAGAGAAAACAACAAAACCAGCGTATTGATATCTCGCTAAGGCTTGTATGATAATTTAAGGTCCTCAGATAATCATTGAATGATTCTTACTGGAATTGCTTATTGCCAGAATTTAGGACTGACCCAGGGAATGGGGATACAGCTTAATCACCTCTGATACCAGTGATGAGTTCTGGGAATTGTTTAGCAACACTATCCCCTCAAAATTAATGTGTGAATAAACACACACACACACACACACATACGCAGAAAACTTATGCAGTCTAATGATGTAAGTTTGTGCTACAAAATATTTACAAATAACAATACATTTCTCTGTTTATTATCAATTTAAATAAAAAATAGTTCACACTAAATGTTTCTGTTCATTTGCTATTGAACGATTACCAAACTATGCTTTGCCCTCTACTGATTAACATCACAGAATGTGTGTTAGTTAATACTTTGTTCTATAGAATATAAGTTGAATATTGTGTAAGTAAAACAATAATAATAATTGTAAGTACTTAGGTTATATATTGTGATTGTGTCTCAGTTGTCACAGCATATGCTTGGTATGTGAGGCCCTCAGTTCAATCCTTGGCACTGTGAGTATAAATATATAAATAAATAACAACTCTTTAAAATATTGGATTTATTTTTCTGTTATATCAACTAATAAAAATATAAAACAATGTAATTTTGGCAAAAAAAGAAAATTAGAGACGGAGATGATAATTGGATTTTAGAAAATTTTTTTCTTTTTAATTTTTTATTGTAACACTGTGCAAAATACAATTAAAAAAGATGTTCATGATTGGATTTCAGTCATACATTTTTCCAGCACCCTACTTACACCTGTGCCCCATTCCCACCACCAATATCCCCAAGTTTCCTCCCCCTCTTCTAGCCTGCCTCTATAGCAGGCACTATTTCTCTCTCTCTCTCTCTCTCTCTCTCTCTCTCTCTCTCTTACACATAGTGGCTTGCCTTACAGACATTTATGGATTATCATGGAAGTCCCTTTGTGTACATTCAATGTTCAGTTCTGGTGTGGCGCTAATATTTTCCATAAATAGTAGAGCACTAGTGTATATTTATGAATACAGTCATTCTATGTCTGTCTTTCAATTTCTGACTAATTTCACACAGCATGATACTCTCCATGTCCATCCATTTGCATGTGAATTTTGTGACTTTATATTTTTGACAGCTGCATAGTATTCCATTGTGTAGATGTACCACAGTTTCTTTAGCCAGTCTTCTGTTCTGGGGCATTCAGGTTGTTTCCAGACTCTGGCTATTGTAAATAGTGCTGCAAAGAACATAGAAGTGCACATAGTGTTTCTTCTGTGTGTTTTTGGGTCTCTAGGGTATATTCCCAGGAGTGGTATTGCTGCATTAAATGGAAGCTCAATAACTAGTGGTGTATCTTCCCTTCAAATCTGAATGTGAGTCTAGCTGGGTAAAATATTCTTGGTGAGGCCTTCATTTCATTGAGTCTTTTCACAATGTCCCACCATTGTCTTCGGGCTCGGAGTGTTTCATCTGAAAAGTCTGCTGTGATGGATTTTAGAATCAGATAATTTCTCACTAGTACAGCTATGCAAAAAGATAAGCATAGCTGCATTAGCTGTGAAAGTCAGGAAAAAACCAACATCCTGATATCTTACTAAAGCTTGTATAATAATTTAAAGTCCTCAAATAATCATTGAAATGTTCTTTCTGGAGTTGCTTATTGCCAGAATTTAGGACTGACCCAGGAATGGGGACACAGCTTATTCACGTCTGATACCAGTGAGGAGTTCTGGGAACTGTTTAACAACAGTAACCCCTCAAAATTAATGTGCGAATAAACATACCACACACACACACACACACACACTCTTACAGACAACTTATGCATTGTATACTTTTTTATTTATAACTTTAACATTGCATAGGGCAGTGTATGCATTGTATAAGTTTTATGGATAAATTTTATCTATTAAAAAGATAAAAGTTGTATTTTACTGCATTTTAATGGAATTTGAATTCATGTTAACTGAAGTGAATAAAAGACAAATGCTAGATCATCTCACTTATAAGAGGATTAAATAAAAAGCAACAACAAAAAAACAAAGAAAAGGATTAGATAATACTCAGTGGAAGTAAATACTAAATCATGGTCCATGAAATTGGGAACAGAGAATTCTCACTGGAGATAGGGAAGTCACCTTGGAAAAATGGTGGAGAAATCTTTAAACTCTGGTGGATTGCTAAAACAAACAGACAACAACAACGACCACAACAACAAACAAAACATTGAAACTAAACCGATCACTTCAATTCTGAAAATCATATCTTTAAAAAAATAAATTTACAAAAAATAAAATTTTGGGCTCTCAGTTTACATTATAACAAACAATGGACTTAAAGTTTTCTGATGGTCTCTTGGAAGGTTTTAGTTAATTCTAAAATGCTATGGTACTGGGGCCAGAGCGATAGCCCAGCAGGTAGGGCATCCCATATGTTCCCCTAAGCACCACCAAAGAGCCAGGAGTAACCCTGAGCGAGCCAAAAGTTTAAAAAAAAAATGCTATGGTATTTTCAAAATTATCCAATTCTGCAGTTAACAAGGACTGCCTCTAAGGTTCTTTCCTCCCACACTGTATTTTTAATATTTTGACATTATCTTATAATTAAAGAAAAACATAGTTAATTATTCAGAGACCTCTTTCAAATTAGATGTTGTTTCTTTAGGTTGTTTTATGTGTATATTAATAAACAGCAATCTGGGGAAAATAAAGGTCACTAGTAGAAATATCTTTTTAAAGTAGTAGGTTACTTCTGAACTTAAAATTCAGAAATAGGGCCGGAGCGATAGCACAGCGGGTAAGGCGTTTGCCTTGCAAGCGGCCGACCTGGGTTCAATTCTCTGGCATCCCATATGGTCCCCCAAGCGCCTATGGGCCTATGGGAGTAAATCCTGAGTGTAGAGCCAGGAGTAACCCCTGAGCATTGCCGGGTGTGACCCAAAAAGCAAAAAAAAAAAATTCAGAAAAAATCTAATGCATAATTATTGTGCTTTTGCAACATTGATGGTTTATATCTTGTGACACATGTAAGAGGGTTTTAGCACCTAAAGAATGATAATAAAAACATACAAAGTAAAATAATATTGAAATATACAAAAATTAAAATATATTTTTTGGAAATTTCTCATCTTCAAAGTGTTTTGTTTTAAATTCAAGATCACCTAGTATGTCGATTTATATAGAAAAATATTAACTTTATTTGATAGCTCTAAGTATTTATTATTGCAACTTTCTATCTACATGATATATCATCTTAGAAAGCAGAATAAAAACTATTTGTTTCTCATAATATTCTGAAAATTTAGACTTTATTGATAAAGTTATAAATAATGAAAAAAGACATTATCTGTAAATTTTCTCCTCCTGTTTTCAATGCAATGTCTACAACAGTACCTATAGCAGACATGGAAACAACTTATGCATTGCAGACATGGAGAGTCTGTGTTGGTGGTGGAAATCGTGACTGGGTATTAAAATTTTACTTTTCTGGATATTAAACTATTACACAGATATTGATACAAACTTGCAATCAATGTCAAGTTCTCCTTTATATAAATATATAAATGTTTATTTAAACATCATGTTTATTAAAACATCAATGTTTATTAAAATATAATTTACAAAGTTGTTCAAATAGAGTTGTTTTGGGCATACAATGTTTCAACACCAGTCCCACCACTAGTGTGCCCATCTCTCTGCCAATGTGCCCAGGATCCCACCCAGCACCAGCATGTCCCTTTGACAGACATATATCATATTTATTTAATATTTCTCCCTGCAACAAAAATATAAAGAAATAACTCCAAATCACATTACATGTCCAGCCCATCTGATTTTCGATGCCTTGGCAAACGAGACAGAGTCCCTGACTCTGGAACGAGGACAGAGGTGGGAACCCCGGATTCCTTCTCTCACTTGAGTTAGGCGTGATATTCCAAGCATAATCCTGTTTCAATTCCTCCCTGGGAGACCCGAATAGCATTCTCATCCTGCTTTCAGGGGGCCCAGGTCTCTGAGGCGTATGTTAATGCAGGGAGAATGGGGAGTCGAAGAGATGTGCCTGGAGCTACAAGTTCTTTATCCTTTAAGACATTTCTTCTTTGATGCTCTTGAAGACGTTTCGAGCTGATCTCTTTCTCCTGCACAGATCAGGTTTTAGGTCATCCACCATGTTGAGTTCTCGAAGAAGGTATTCAAAACTGCTGCATTCAGAGATGCTGGTTCCATGATAATGAATGGGGACTCTGGAACTAGTATTTTTTAAACACAACAGGACGTATGGAGATGTTACTTGTGCCCGCTCTAGAAAAAATCGATGAACAACAGGGAAGACAAGTGACACAAATGACAAGTGATGGATTGGGAATATGTCATTTAAGAAACAATTTTTGCCTCAATGTGCACAAACAGTCATCCCATTATGAATTTGCTATATTTAGGCACAGTCCATTATTTACTGTTTAATCTTAGCATATATCACTTTTTTGTTAACAGTCAAGGGAAAATAACAATACATTTTCTAAAAAATATACTTGTAAGTGAAGCTTTATATAAAAATTATATAATTATTTTGTAAATTTTGCAACATAACAAATAGCACAATAGTTTTACTTAAATTAATATGTGCTCTATTACTTAGGTCCTGAAAACTTTTAATATAAGATGTTATACAAGATATAACAAATATAAAAAATCATCTCTGAAACAGATCCTGTGCAGGAGAGATGCGATTGGAGAAATTCTATTTCTGAAAGAAAGGAACTTAGCAAAAAATATAGCTAAATCTTAAATAGTTTTCATGTTGCTGGTATTTGAAGCAGAACTCTTATATAGAAAGATTTAAATAAGCCTTTATTAGGGGAAGGGAGTTTGAGTCATACATAACAGTGCTAGGCAGAGCTTATTCCCGGCAGTGCTAGGGGACTAAATGTCTTGCTGGTATGGAAATAGGGTCTGCTGTGTGCAGGACAAGCAAACACCGAACTATATTTCAAGACTTAAGTAGGTATTTTTTAAACTTTTAATTCAATTTAGAGCTATGATTTACAGTTATTGATAGTTAAAATTTAGACACATAAGACATAACATTTATTGTTAGGGACTGAGCGATAGCACAGTGGGTAGGGTATTTTCTTTGCATGCGACCGACCTGGAATTAATCCCTGGCATTCCATGTGGACACCGAGCACTGCCATGTGTAATTTCTGCATGCAGAGCAAGGAGTAACCCCTGAGCAATTCTGAGTATGGCCCCCCATCTACCACAAAAAAGCATTTTAATGACAAATTAAACAAACTGCTGCAATTAATTTTCATTAGAAGATTATGAATCTGGTTCTCTAAATATACTTAGGATTATATAAGTATGTGTAAATCATTAATAATATGGATTGAATTTATCATTCAGTTAGCACCTCTTCAATAATGCATATTGATAGATAATGTTAGTTTTATTAAGATATATAGACTAGATAAAATATTATTTTGATAGATACCTAAATATTTGGATAGAGTTTCCATACTATTCATAGTTAATATAAATTGTTTTTATATGTCAATAGTTTATCTAGATACAAAGTTTTCCTTTTTCAGAACAGTGTATACAGTGTTTCCTTATATTTATATGAGGTGCTTAAGATCAGATATCCTTTTGAAAGTTATGAGAACCTCAGATTTTCACTACAACTGAACTCAAATTTGATGACTTGGTTTTATATAAAAATTTATTGCAAATGCTCTAAAATCCATGATATTGATTTCAACTCTTAATTGGTTTGGGTGTACAACTTAGTGGATCATTTTCATGCCAAACGATCTAGCATCATTATGATTTACTATCACTTGAAAAAGAGTGCTTTAGAAGAGGCCTAGAATTTCTATATAAGGTGCATTTTAATTCCTCTGCTCAGTTTTATGACTAAGGATTAAGTTTTTGCTTGGCCCTTAATCATTTTTTCTTATCTGATTAAATACTACACATCACTCTAAATCCTCTATGCCCAATAAATTGTGCTTCTTACAATTCCCTTTCATTCCATGAACCACCCTTCCTTTATTCTATTTTTTTTTATCTATTTGGGATTCTTGACTGCCCTTCTCATATTTTTTTACTTAAATGTTTCCTATACTATTTTCAGGGCCCACTTTTAGTTTCATTGTCTATCAACTCTTACTGTCTCAACCCTGACTATATTTCCCCTCTCTGAAAACCTTTATATTTTTTTCTTCCTTAATTGGAATTTCATCTATACTACAGTTTATTGTTTCTCTTGATTTCTAATGACACAAGACTTCAAACAGATCACAAGTACATGATAGCATCATAATAATAGTTGATTAGACTTAACAATACTAAGAAGATTACCCCTCCAGTTGTAGAGTGTATTTATTTTGAGTGCCTATATTCTTGTCCTCAGAAACTGAAAGTGTAGAGAATTATGGTGGGTCCATTTCTTCTACCCATATTTAAAAAACATTGCTGAACTTTCACTAAAACTGTTATTTATTTAAGTAACATTTATTGAGTACTGTCTATAATATAGACTAATGAAGGTATTGATACTGAAGACTTTAGACATGAAAGTTACATCTTAGGTTCAGAAGATTATATAATAACTTCAGTATTTAAACAGTTTCAGGTTAAAATGAATTAAGAACTTATTTAACATATCAAGTATTATTCCCACACAAACTCTTAAGATGTCCCATTTTAACGTGTAATGGGTCAATATAATAGAAGCTATTATTTATGTATATGCCAATATATACATGTGTCTGTATGCATTGCATGTATGTTTACATGTGTATTAATATATATGTATGTATACATACATATGTGTTGGATCAAATCCTACCTGCTAGCTCTGGGTTTTTGTATTGCTAATGAGAGATTGTTTATTTCCTTCCTTTAAACTTTTTTCTGAGCTCATGCTAAGGGATTTTTGTAGAGGCACAGAAGACAGTCTGAATGATGAGTTTGTGAGTTAATCAGCTCTGAATTAGAAACTCCTGGATGTCTTGTCATATTTCCTAATTAGATGCCTCAGTTGCCTTTAGATTGATTCTAATTCCCCGCACCCTCCCCCCAAAAAAAAAAACCCAGGTCCCTGTGTGAAACTGAATGGAATCAGGAAAAGAGTTCATCCCTGCTTTGAAATGGGGCATCTAATGTTTGTGTTTGAAAAACCTTGTATGCCTTGCTCTGGCCCAAAGTTTAGAGCAAGGTCAGAACAGTTCTATTTTGACCTAAGATAAGCTGTGGAACACAGTGCAAATGGAGCAGAACTTTTAGGACTGCTGCCTTACATTCTGAGACTTTTGGCAATAGGATCCTGAGGGTGACTGGAAATGGTCAATCTGGCAAGGGGAACATAGTTTGAATGATATGATGTGATCTCCCCAGTAAAGTTCACTCTATAAATTTAATCTCTTATGTAGATAAGTGTCTGTCTTTATTACTGTATAACACAAAATGATTAGAAATATTATTGAAATGATTGTTTACCAGCCAAATGTTTCTGCCCAATTACCCTTGGAAGCAGGGACATGGCCACCTGGAAAGAGTATGGTAAGAGGCAGCATGGTAAGAAGCTTTTTGCATGGTAAGAGGAAGCCTGTCCTTACTTCACAGTTTCAGGAGAAAAAATATACTTTTACCTGTGGTAACACCCTGCCACCAACCTCTGCATAGGACTGTTCCTTAGCAGTTTGGGAGTCAGTGTGTGTGATGTTTGCAGAGAGTTGGAGTAAGCAGGTGTGGAGTATTAAAAAGCCTTAGACTTTGTAGAACTGGTGGTCTTGCTCTCTTCGTCCATCACCTGGAGGGGACAGTCATCAGCCCTGAACATGACCAGGGAACTCAACAGACCCCAATACCATTGGAGACCCCAGACAGCCTCAACATCTGCATGCGTGTGTGCAAGCTTAAGTTAGGGATGAGTTTTTGAACCCTTGAGTTAATGTACCAGAAGTGGGATTGCTAAATCATACAGGAACTCAACTCTTAGTTTTTGGAAAGTTGTCTTTATTATATTTGTATTCAGGGAAGTTATCTGTATGTATCTATGTTTATTACAGTATTATTCATGGTAGTGAAAATATGGGAAAAAACATAATGTAATACTTTTTTACAGTAAGAGAAGAGAAGATTGTGCAATTTGCTGCTACATAGATGAATTTGGAGAGAATTGTGCTGAATGGAGTCAGTTAGAAGGACACATGCAAAGTGACCTCCCTAATATGTGGAATATAAGATAATATAGTAGGTTTAATAGGCAGCAGAAACTGATAACTAGTCTTTAATAGTAAGCACACCTTGGAGGTGTTGGAATGATATTTTGCTGGGGGACAGTTCTACAGGGAATTGGGCACTGGTGGAAGGTGTGGTGGTGGAACATTTCACTTATGAAACTATACCTTTAACAGTCTTTCAAATCACTGTGTTTAAATAAAGTACCAAATAGGTAAAAGAAATATAACAAAAGGTTTGAATCAGCATCAGTCATTACAAATACATTATAAAAAACATTTTGTAAAAGAAAAGTAGCTAATGAGAAAAAAATATATACTTTTATATAGACTTTAGAAATGGTAATTCACTTAGTGTTTATGCAAGGGGGACTGCGAATGACACGAAAAGACCCTAATTCCATAAATACTTGATTAAAGACAGTGCAATGCCCAAATGCTGCTCCATCGGTTTCTGTGATTCTTCCTTATGAAAGTGGCTGCTTGTAGGTTAATTGCTGGTCAGTTTTTAAAATGGTTTGAGATGCTATGCATGTGTAAATAATACCAAGGAATGAAATTGCCAAGTGAGATAGAAACCTGGTTTTTGGACCTCACTGTGTAGAGACAACAGAAAATTTTCTAAGTCATTCTGCTTCCAATTGCCTACTCAACATCCATGAGCACCATACAGAAAACAAATGCAAGGTAGTTTACTCAGACAGAGAAAGCAAGGATTTATTATGCATTCTTTCTTTAAAATAATACTCAGTATATACAGATAATATATTTTCTATGATTAAACTATATAATATTTATATATAAATATATAATAATTACCTTTTAGAGGTGATAACCATGATTGTGCATTTAAACTTCGCCTTTTATTATGACATATATACATCATTTTGAGTCTTTTTTTTCTGAGTAGGGTTATCTGTGTAAATCAGCATTTCCTATCCTCATAGGTTTTTTTTTTTCAGGCAAAGTAGAAGCAATTGTATTTTGCAATTTTCTTCCAATGACTTGTGAACCTTTCCACACCTTAATGAACAAATAAGAAGCTTCCAAGACTTAATGGTTACATTTGTTTCAGATTTGTCATACTTACATTCTCCAAATATTAAGGTTACAAACACATAGCCCTCATAGTATCTGAAAAGTTCCATCCAACTATGGGAGGAAACGCAACATCTCGGACTCTGGTTCCAAACTGAACACGTCATAGCAATTTAAATGTCATATCTGACATCTTCAGCTTCATTCACTTCTATTGTTTTATTTTTCATATATTTAAAGAGATCCTTTCCTGCCTTCTTTTAAGTAGGAAAGCAATCATTTAAGGTTAATTGGACATCTAAAGAACTTTGGTAAAATTAACTGTTTATATGAGCAAAATACCTATTTTGATTCATCATTACTCTAGTGTCAATGGAATTAAACTTTACATTTGACAGACCTTATTCCTTCTGAAATGTAGGAACCATACGAAGACATTAGTTTAACTCAAGTCTTGCTCTCTGTCCCACATTACTGTTCTCATCCTCAATGGTAGTTACTGTTAAGACGGTCACTGGTTTGGTCTATACTTGCACTGCTCCCAAAATTCTTAGGCAAAGAATATTAGCTGTGGTATCCACCTGAAAATATGTTTTGCCATCTTTAAAATTTGGAAGTAGTTTAAAGCAGCAGAAAAACATGGAACATCTTCCTAGAACATCAACTTTACATTGAACATGTAACATTATAAAAGTAAATGTGTGCTTCTCAGTCGAGGAGACGTCTTAAGTCCTCAAAATCAACGCTACATATGGTTTCATACTTAGGAAAACTTTACATAAGAACCTGTTTACTTAAGACTATTAAGCAAACGCACCTCTAATGTTCAATGTCTAAAACATGTAGTACATTTTTTATTCTGACAGGTCACCTAAGCCTCAAACAAGCTCTTCCCTAGATGACACTACCTGACAAAAAAGGCAGGTGGAGCAGACTTTAACATAACCGCACCGACACTATTTACACCTTTGAACACCTTACCAAATCGACCTATCATGTCTAAGTTGTGTGAAACGATCTGAATGTACAAAATATACATGGGAAGAATTTAACTGATTATACGGCAAATTAATAACAGGAATTTAAATAACAGTGCAAATTTTCCCTAGTTGTGATTTCTGCTGCAGTCACATCACAATATTAGTGGTGAAATCTTGTTTGTTACTGTCATACCCATTCCTTTTTGTTTAGACTCATAGTTTTTTTTTAATTTAACTTATCATTTAATTTACTTTTTCTTTATGTGATATAGTAGTACATAAATAAATAAAAGCAGTGATTAAAACGGGGCGCGGGGGCGGCCCCCGGCCCCCCATGTTTTTTTCATATCTGTTCGCAAAATTAGTATCATATTAAGCAAATTCTCCCCTCATTTGTTGATTTTTGTCTTGTGTCTTTTGTCTTGTCTTCCCATTATTCATCGATTTGCATGAGTTGGCAGCAGTAACATCTCCATATGTCCTGTTGCAAGCAAGTGTAGCCCAAGTGCATCTGCTCTCTTCAGGAAAATGAAGAGCCTCAATCCATTCTTTCAGATCATGGGAATGAAGTTCATAATTGTCATTGGTTTTTGGCATATCAAATACAACACGGGTAGCTTGCCAGGCTCTGCCATTCAGGTGGTATACTTTCAGTAGAAGGCTCTCATCTTGAGCATTTACTGATGAACTTCAATGGAGAAATATCAGATTTTCTATTTGGTGGACCTCATGGTGCAGGGTTTCCTCTGGTTTCTTGCTAGGCTCACTGGGATGGCTGGCCATGCCTAGAATCTACCTAGAACTGTATACAGTGTATAAATGTGAAATATCCTGGGAAGGACATAGTCCTAACTTCCAGTACTATCTAAGACTGTCATGCAGCTGTGGGTCTGAAGGGGTTGGGTCTGGAGTGTCTCTTCTGATGTTGCTGGCGAGCTGTGGGTCTGTGTTGCAGGACTTCTCTAAGAGCCTCTGCATCTGCCCTGGATTGCCTCCTGCAGGTCACTTCATAGATAGGGGAGTAGTCTAAATGTGGCAGTTTATCTGACCATGTATTCTATACTGGCTGGTATAAATATTCTGTCATGCTACCACAATCATTGTGGGACTAGCTATATCTTACCAGCATATTTGCCTGGCCACGTTGGATCTCTAAGTAATTAGACCAGAGAGAAATGCGGTTTGCCTCCAAGCAAACAAGCATGGCTCCCCGATAACTCAAAGGCAACTAAAATACAAAACGACCTTGAAGTAGAAGAGACTCTTGTGAAGGCTTGGAGAAATATTTAACTGGCATTAGTATTAGCCTTTGGTACAGAGACATGCCATCTCAGAAACCCCCTTCTCTACCCTATAAAGGCATTTTCAGGAAGATCTTGGCTTAAAACATTAGCATATAATAGAGCCTAGGTGAGGTGCTGGGAGAAATTACCTAAGGGCATTTAACCCTTCCTGCTTCCCATAATAGTGGGATGTCTGAGTTGCAGGGGTATAAAACCAGCCTGCTTCCTCTCTCTCCTCTCTTTTGGGTTCTCTCTTTGTGAGCTTGCACCCTTCTTGGGAGTCTTGTCTTTTTCTCCTTTCTTACAGGGCCTTAACATGTGGTGGCCGCCATCTTGGCCTACACGTATCTGGGGTTCTAGCTGGGAATCCTAAGCACAGGGTTTCTCCTATTGTTTACTTTTATGCCTGCACCTGTGATAAGCAAAGCTTTTAAAACTGCATTGGATTCCTGAGTCTTAATCCTTTCCCCACTGTCTTCAGAGGTAGAAGGGAACTCGGTTCCTGGCACTGTCGGGACCCCGGCAGCGCTCCCCGACAGGTCTGGAGTGTTTCTCTTCTGAGGTTGCACCTGCAGACATGGAGGTAGAGAAATGGGAGGAGGAGCCCAAATCCCCACATGCTCCAAGTCTGGCCAGCGTGGCCCTCCCCTGCATGTGTGAGTGAACCCTTGGAGCTATGCTGAACTCGGCCAGGGGTTGTTGATTTTATTTAAACTATATCTAGTTATCTTCATTTCTTCAGCCTTTCTTTTGTAATGAATATTTTGGAGCAACATGTTAATTGCTGTAAACTATTACCAGTTTTCCACTAATTTGTCAGTTCCTTTTCTTTCCTTTAAAGGTAGTTTAAACAACCTTCAGGAAAATATCATAATTTAGGTGAAGTGCATCTACGCTTGTCTTCTCCATTCGAGAAACAAAATAGAGACAAGTGGTGATATTATATTTGATATCACTTGAAATTTTTCTTTTATCTTTTCTTTCTTTTTTGCCACACTCTGGTGGTGATTGGGGGTTACTCCTTACTCTGCACCCAGGAATTACACCTATCAGGCTTAAGGAACCATATGAGATGCCAGGGATCAAACCTGGTTGGCTGCATGCAAGGAAAACACCCTACTATCTGTATTGTCTTCCAGGCCAAAAACAATTTTACTGATGGAGAAGTAAGGTAACATTATTTATTCCTTTATTCATTTATGGAAAACTAATTCTCCACGAAAAGATAGTGAGAAATTAAAGAATATTCTTTGAAAAAGCCACTCTCTCACGTTCATTGATTTAAAGAAAGCCTTTGAATGGGGCCAGAGCAATAGTCCAGTGGGTAGGGCATTTGCAGTGCACAGCGCTGGCCCATGCTGGCCCAGGTTTGATCCCTGGCTGCCAGGAGTAATTCCTGAGTGCAGAGCCAGGAGAAACCCCTGAGCATGGTCGGGTGTGATCCCCCCAAAAATAAAGAAAGCCTTTGATTTGTGGAAACTGAAGCGGTCATCGAAGCTCTAGCCAAACAGGGTGTTCAAACCCAATACATCAAATCCTTCATGAGCTGTATTACGGATTCACCACCAGGATCTCACCATTCTACAAAGAAGTGATCATCAATGCCAAAAGAGGGGTTCGGCAGGGTGATACCATTTCACCAAAACTCTTCAGCGCCACTCTCGAGAGCATCATGCAGCAATTAGAATGGGAAGGAATGGGAGTGAAGGTAAATGGTTGACAACTAAACCACCTCTGGTTCACTGATGACTCATCCTAATAACACCAAACATTAGCCAAGTGGCACAAATGCTAGCTGACTTTGACCGAGAATGTGGAAAGATAGGTCTACAGCTGAGTCTCAGCAAAACTATGTTAATGAAAAATGAACTAGTTCCAGAGGCCCCATTCACTCTCAGTGGAACAAACGTCTCTGAATGCAGCAGTTATGTGTACCTAGGTCGAGAAGTCAACATGATGAACGACCTAAAACCTGAGCTGCACAGGAGGAAGAGAGCAGCATGGAATGCATTCAAAAGCATCAAAGAAATAGCTAAAAAGAAAAAGAACCTCCGGCTCCAGGCACATGTCTTCAACTCCACCGTTCTCCCTGCATTAATGTGCCTGAGAGACCTGGGCCCTATGAAAGCAGGATGTGAATGCTATTGGGGTCTCCCAAAGATAAATCAAAAAAGCTATGCTTGGAATATCACGCCTCACTCAAGTGAAAGAAGGAATCCGGAGCGCTGACCTCTGTCGCTTTTCCAGAGTCAGGGACGCTGTCTCGTTTGCCAAGGCATCAAAAATCAAATGGGCTCAACATGTAATGCAATTTGGAGATGACCGCTGGACTAGAGCCTTTACCAACTGGATCCCATGGGACGTCAAAAGATCACGTGACTGCCCACCTACAAGATGGTCAGACTTCTTCGTCAAGACCCTGAACAAACGGTTTGAGGCTCTTTTTATTCCTGAAGCAACCAGATGCCATTGGGCTACACTGGCATGTGATAGGGTCAAATGGAAATATTACTGGCGCCCGCTTGAGCAAATCGATGAATAACGGGATGTCAAGTGATCAAGTGATCAAGTGATTTGAAAATCAATAGCTTTCAATTTTTTTTATATTTTGTTCTTATAATCCAGTAACTGTTAGAACTATCACAGATTACTCTTAGAATTGTTCTCAAACTTTTATAAGAGTAGATGATAATAGTATTTTTAAAAGACTATTAAATCAAATGCTCTGTAGATATTCTTTGCTGATAACATAGAAAGGACTAATGCTTGGAAACTAACATGTCAATAATTTTATAACCCATTTATAAAGAAAATTTATATATCTTAGTTAGGTATGATTTATGAAAGTGTACGAGGTATAAAATATACACACATATGTCACGGTATGCTTTATCATTTGCTTATGTATTGATAGAAACAGATTGTTTTCATATAATTGCATATATAAATAACATTAAAATGAACAGAGGGGTGCACATATCTTCAGCTTGTGATTTTGGATAAATAAGTCTTCAGAATAGATTCTAACTACATTTTTAATTGAATCTCCAGAGACACAGTTACAGAGTTATTAATAATCGGGTTTCAGTCATACAATTTTCCAACTCTAGCCCATTCACCCTTCACCATTGTATATACCCCACCACCTTTGTTTGAAGTTTCCGGTCACCATGTCTCTCTCTCTCTAACTCCTAAAAGATAAGATTTAAGGTCTGCATAACATACTGTAACTGTTCTTTGTAACAGCATGTACTGTTTACTATTTGCTAAGTACTTTTCCAAACCATTACATACATTATCCTATGTGTCATTTAGAACAAGCTACACATAAGGAAAGAAAAAGCTGCTCCGAGAAAAGTGACTTCTGCAAATTCTTGAATTGTTAATAAATAGGAGAACTGGATTTGAAGTCAGAAACTCTGATTCCACAGTGCATAGTTTATACTTGTAGACCAATAAGCAGGTTCAGATTACCCAATGCTTATTAGGTATGTTATTTATGATTTGTTCTACTGTAGTTAAAATTAGCACGACTAGCTTCTAATTAGGGTTATCTGTCATAACTATAAATGCAAATATATAATTGAAAAAATACCAGTCCTTTTAACCATGAAAGAAATTAAAAAAAATAAAAAAAATGTATACATATAGATGAGATTCTTGAAAAATAGTCAAACCAATAATGTCATAAATTACTTGATTTTATTTTAATTTATTTTATTGAAACTAAATTTCATTAATATGGTATTGTTTCTTCATAGTATCAATCTGAAATGAATGAAAACATGCCTATTTGATTTCAATTGATAGGCACTGGAGCAAATGTATGAAGCTCTTTTCTTGGTAAAATGTGAAAGATATATAACACACTTTTTAAAAGGCTACTAAGAATATCAAAGTAGCTATGTCAGATAGCTTATATAAAAATTCTAAAATTCTCAATAGTGTGTATTCTAAAAATTCTTATAGTGTGTATTTTTAAGATGAAATATACATCCTATAACTGAAGAAGTAAACACCCTATCACTGACACTTATGGCCCATCCATCTGTTTCTGAACAGTACATGCATTTCAATGATATAAGTAGCAGCCATTTTTTCCTTAAGCAAACTAGCATCTTCCTGAACAAAGAATGAGTGTTTTAGTGTCTCATATAAGTCTGGAAAGTCGTAGAAGTCATCTATGACTTTGATTCAGTACTATATTAAAATAAAATATTTTAAACTTGCCTTCTGAAATAATCAAATACTTTTTTAATTTAGGGGACATATATTATATAATACATTTGGCAATCTAGGAAGATTGATATAATCACTTGTCACTTGTCACTTGACTTCCCGTTTTTAATCAATTTGCTTGAATGGGTGCCAGTAATGTCTCCATTAGTTGGGAAAGAAGTCCGTGATTGTTACAGTTTTTGGCATATAGAACATACCACAGTAGCTTGCCAGGCTTTGCCGTGGCTCTAGGTTTGTCCCATGGGACCCAATCTTTTTGTATGTCAGACCATCAACCATCCAGGGCCCAAGGGGAAGAGCCCTGGATGTAGACAAGTTCTGTCTCCTTTCTACCACCAGCTGACACAGCCAGGCACCAGAGCCACACCTGCAACACTTTGAAGGGCAGAAGATTGATATAATACAAAATGAAATTATTTCATATCATTTGGGAAGAATGAATTGTTATAACTTCTTTACAGTACAGGAAATGTTTATAGATTAGAATATGGTATACAATAATGGAGAGAGAGAGAATACAGATGATAAAGCACATACAATGTTTGATTTCCAGCATCACATGGTTTCATTAGTGTAGTTTTGGATATCACTGAGACTACTGTGTGTACTCTCTAGCCCCTTCAGTCTCAGCACTGGTGGGGAAGTCCACATAGTCTCTGGCTGTATTATCAGGTATCCGCATTGAGTCACTGGCAAGTTGGCCAATTGGTGCTGGGATAGCCCCCCAAACAAAATGATATACAATAGTGAGATAAATTATATATCACAGCAATGGGAAATCTGGAATTCAAAATTCCACTCAGGTTTTAAATTATTGTAAGATGCTCAAAGCATTGTATTGAAATTATGTCTGAAAATATTCTGTATATCATTTTGCTACATATATGTCTTACTGGTCATAAATAGCATTTCAGGGGCCGGAGCGATAGTCCAGTGGGTAGGGCATTTGTCTTGCACACAGCTGGCCCATGCCAGCCTGGGTTCGATCCCCAGCATCCCATATGGTCCCCCAAGCACCACCAGGAGTAATTCCTGAGTGCAGAGCCAGGAGAAACCCCTGAGCATAGCTGGGTGTGCCCCCACCCAGAAAAAGAAAAAAAAACCAAATAGCATTCCATCTCAATTTTCACTGTCTGATTAATCTATTGTTTTCAATTTGCCTTTAGTGTGACAATCTAGCAATGGTTTTTACAAGAGAAAAAAGATAGTGCCTGCATTTTGAATTAAGCATTGTTTCCCCTTTTGATGTAAGTGATTCTAAAATAGGAGTATTGTCACAATAAGTCAAGTAAAAACATAGGGCACTTCTTGCTTTGGATATATTCATGATCTTATATCCTATGACTTTATATTCACAACTGATGATATTATCTTACCATAAGTGAGTCATTGCATTGATACATTTACAAAAACTTATGAATACATTCAGGCATGTTCAAATGATTAAAATTATTTCTCTATTAGATTAATACAGAGTTACTATTTTATTTAAGGTTTGGTAAATAATATGTTTTTGATAATATGTTTTGTATTAATAAATAACCTTAAAGATTTGTGGCTTCTCAAATCTCCCAAACACGTTTCGTGTATATGAGTACTTCATAAAATGCCAACTATGTTATGGAGAATGATTTCTTCAGAAACAGTAGAAAGAAGCATTATATTTTTAAAATACTTGCAACCTTTCAAATCTGTGAGAATTAGGAGATATAAAATCTTCTTTTCTTCTCCTTCCTTCCTTTCATTTATTTATTTGTTGACAAATTTACTGATTATTTCCAATGTTCCAGGCACACATTTATACCTTGGATGTGAGCAAGCATAAAGGCAGATCCCATTCTTCAGCACCATATAATCTATTTAGTGGGCTGAAAGGCTAGGAAAATACCCAGCAGAATGTTACATGTTAATTGACACTAAAAACTAAAAAACAAAACACTTAAACTAAGAAGCTCTACCAAAGATAAATTAGTCACAAAATTTTAAAGGTAGTAAATATATGTATTGAAAAGAAACTACTTTTTCTTTTACTATAATACAACAATAATAAACTCCTAACAATATTTTAACTATATATTTAATAACACATGTTGAATATGATTTTAGTTAGATCTATCATTTTAAAAAATCCTGAAGATGTCTCATTGCTGATTTAAAAGCTTATGGAAATAAGATAATATTAGAGGATACAAAAACAATTATCATTGGAGAATACTGAATCTGAAACAAATCAATGTCCTCCATAGTATCTCCTTTATAATTTGCTTCAGTGGAAATTAAAGTAGCTCTTGTATATATAGTGTAAATGTGTGTGCACACACATACATACACATGGCAAAAGACATTGTATAATTATACTATATGATATATAGTATAATTTCAAAATGTTGAATATAATTATTTTTTCTCTCAGTCTTAAGTAATTCTAAAAATAGTTTTAGATTTGCCTACCTTATTGGCTATCTCATATCCCATTAAAAATTCACAAAGGAAAATAATATTGGATTTTTTTTTATTCATTTATAGTCAATTGCTAATATTAATCAATTTAAATATTTCCTTATTATGTAAACATATGAAGTATAAAGTAAACCATGCTCATATTAAAAACATAAATACTTAACCACTATCAGCATAGTCATTTAGTTTGGGTATGTTCATTCCTATTTATCTCTTACATGAAATTGACAGCATTCTATACATACAGTTTCCAATCGTTCTTAGTAAATTCACATTATGGGTTTCCCTCTATCTCATAAATATCTATACTTAATGTCTGTGTTAAATTGCATGATATGCCTAATTTCTCAGGTTTCATATTTTTAAGTTGAATTTATATTTCAAAGTTAAATATTTTTTTTATAAATCTCATTATATCATTGTGAGATAGACAATTGCAAAGATGTTCATGATTGGGTTTCAGTCACACAGTACTGCAGCACCCATTCCTCCACAGGTGCACATTTCCCACCACCAGTCTCCCATTTTCCTCCTCCACCCCACCCTGCCTGCCTCTATGGCAGGCCCTTTCTTTCTCTCTCTCTTACTCTTTCTTTCTCCTGCACATTGTGGGTTGCAATACATATTACATTGAGGATTCATCATGCATTTTACTTGTCTACTTTCAATACTCAGCCCTAGTTTAGCATTAATATTTCCAACTATAATTGGAAAATTGTTAAAAAATTCTTATTTCAAAATTTTGATATTTTATTTCAAACTTTCCATGTTTCTCCTCCCCATCAGTATCTGCTCATTGCTGTAGTTAAGGAAACATTGAATCCTATCAAAGTTCATTCCTCCTGCTTGCACTCAGAATGCAGTACAAGTTCATTACTCCTAAAATTTCTCTCTTCTGTACCATTACTTTGGTTTATTATCTTCATCAACAGAGAGCATTCTTTAGATTCTACCTCCCATCCATTAAACAATCCTGTTACTTTCAAAATATAATCTTCCTTACTCCCTCCTCTCTCTTCCTTCCTTTTCCTTCGTTCTTTCCTTCCTTCCTTCCTTCTTTCCTTCCTTCCTTCCTTCCTTCCATTCTTCCTTCTTTTCCCTCTTTCCTACCTTTCCTCTTTCCTTCCTTCCCTTTTTCCTTCCTTCCCTCTTTTCTTTCTTTCCCTCTTTCCTGGTCACATCCAGCATTTCTCAGGGCTTACTTTTGGCTCTGCACTCATATATTATTCCTGACAGCATTCCCAGAACATTTGGGGTGTAGGAGATCAAATCTCAGTTTACAGCACACAAGGAAAGTTCTCTGCCCACTGTATTAACAAGGAATGCAATATAGTATTTCTCTGGTCCATCATGTGCTTCTGGAAACACTAGGTAGAGTTATGATGACCTTGGTAGGGACAAATGTTAGGGCCTCTACATCCAGGTGTGCACTCCAGACATTTGAGTGCTCTCTGTGGCTCTGTAAATGGAATAACACAGTTATTTCTGTTCTAATTCCTTGATTAAAAAATAGAACTGCTATTTTTCTATTGATTTATAGTCTGCATGTTTATGATTTTCAATGCCTCATAGTATGAGCAAACTTTTACAGTTTCATTACTCTTTCAAAATTGAGCCTTCTATTTCTTTTTTACCTTAATAAAATATTAAGTCCTAGTCAACTGTTTTCATCATGTTTCTATCTATGTTAATGTTCTGGTTGCCATGTGGAACAAAAATAATTTTGATAGTTAAATTTAAGTTTTTATAAATGAATGTTACTTTATGAATGAATAGTAAACAATGAATGGTACTTTAGTATAAGTGTGTTTCACACTATATTTAAGATATCCTTAGGTCAGGGACTGCTAGGGAACCAAACAATACTGGGAAATGAGTTCCCCCTCTACCTCCAAAGCTGATGGGGAATGGATAAAAACTCATGAATCCAGAGCAGTTTTAAAAGACTTTACTATCACAAGTTCTGATAACAGGAAATAACAGAAAAAATCCCTTAGTCTGGGTTCCTGGCTGGGCCCCATGTGTAAACCAAGATGGCTGCCACCACGTGTTGAAGTCAAACAGAGAACAACGGAGAGGAGGGAGAGAAGCAAACACCAAGGGAAGTCAAAATGGAATGAAAAAAAAAGGCCCCTTCTTTTCCTAGCATCTTTTATAGACAGAAGATGGCCAAAATTTTCCAGTCCAGCCCATCATGGGTTGGACTGTCTAGAGATGAAACCAGTTAAATGACGCTTTTGAAATGTAGATTTTAAGGGCCTTTGACTCAAGCTTCACAAAAGCCAGAGCTGATTTCCAGAGGTAAAATCTCCCTAGCAGAGAAATGAGGGACCGCATCTCTGAACCAGAAAACAGTTCAGAACATAATTTGTAGGAAATAGCATTAATGCTTTTTACCATAAATATATAGCTAGCAGAACCCAGACTCTGGATCCCACTAAGGTCCAAAATCCATCAAAATAATACACTTTGGCATTACTTTTAGAGTCAGAGACACATTAGTTTTCCTGGAGGCGCACTGGCATGTCTCTGAACGAGGAGAATTGATTTCATTATGGTTGATCCAATGTGGCGAGGTGTCGGGACATGGTCAGATAAACTGCCACATTTAGACTACCCCCTTATCTACGAAGTGATTTGCAGGCGGCAATTCAGAGCAGATGCAGCGGCCCTTAGAGGAGTCCTGCAACAGTGAGCTACTCTTGGGATATCTAAATGTATGTCCCATGTGGGGACTCGTGGGAACAGAAAACTGATCTGGGGCAAGAGAGATCATGATAAAAATATGTATTCCATATAAAATTATGAAATCAGTCCAATTCTGCCCAAACTCCCATTGTGTCTGCTCTGGAGATTCCCCAAGGCAGGGATCAGCTCTCCACATAAGCTATTTTAGCTGGAGGCTAAGGCTCAGTAGGGAATGCCACCCAACATCCTTATACTGAAAATTTACTCATTTTAAGGAGTTTGAAATTTAAATTCATCCCAAAGTTCTGTATAGCATTATGCAGTGCTAATTTATATAAAATTACAGCCAAAGAGCATAGAAATTATTATGCTTCAGTACCCTTTCACTATGCAAAAAATGCATTCCTTTACTGTTCACCTGCTTACATTCTCCCTCTCTATGTCTTCCTTACAATTTCCCCCTAACTCTTTACCCTATCATACAGTGCCCTCACTTTATTTTACACAAATGAAGCAAAACAAATAATTAAAAATCCCACAAAATCTCAGAATCCAATTCTAAGCCTTGTAGAGTCCTCAGATGAAGTCTAGCATATTTTTATTTTCTAATATCATACCAAATTACTTTAGCATGAACAGTTTTCCTACATGCTATTTCTTATCTGGAGAAAATAAGATTTTATAAAACCATATATTCATATAAAATAATTATCACCCATCAGGGTTCATATAAGAATTTGAATTATATAACAGTAATAGTTTATGGAATGTGTATTACTTTAAATAATTCAGTGAAATGAAAATTTATTTTGTAACACATGATATAGACTTATGTTATTCTGTAATTTTTCATGATCTGTCTTACTTCCAATCAAGGAGGATGCTCAAAGAAGTAATCTAACAGTTTCTGATTTAGAGCATCTTAAATTTTCATGCAGTATTTTACAAGATTGGGTCACTCTATCATCATCAAAACCTGTAGACAGACATCGATGGATCCTTTCTTTCTAGAATTTGGTATGTGGCTTAATTGCATAGCATATTTGAAGCCCTGAGTCTGTACCCCAGAACCACATAAAAGTGAAACAAACAACCTTTATCTTCTCTTCTTGAAGTAATAAAAGAAAAGTGGAGTTAAGTTTAATATGCAGTTCAGTTTTTCTTTTGCAGGTGTGTTTTTGTATTACTGTAAGCTCATAAAAAAGATGCTGAATATAAGTATAAGAATGATATAAAATGTATTTTGTCAAGTCTTTCTTCATTATCCACATAAAGGTTGTAACATGCAAGGAATGTGAAAAGGAAATATAAAAACCTAGGAGCCATATCAAACAAAATGACAACATTAAAAACTAAAGTAGCAAAAGATTCTTTTTTTGGGGGTGCCTATGTTCTAAAAAAGTATTTTAAATTGCTGTACTAATTTTCATAAATAGCTGAAATTTCTGGTTTATGCTACATTAGAGACTGCATTAGTAGCTGAGAATATCTTGCTTATTGTCCTCAAACAGAAAGGGTTTGACTGATTCATTTTGCATTTCCATAAAATGTAAAATTTTATGAATTCCTACTATTATTTGTTGGCAGTGCCTTTCTATCATTTGTGACTTAAGTCAGCAGGCTTTGTCATTAGCATGATTCGTGGTAAGAAAAGAAGAAAAGTACAAAGCGACTACACTGCAGCACCTGTCCTCACCACTTTGTAAGTACTTTTTATAAAACATTATGTTCATATTTATATAATATACAATTATAATTTAATCACATCATTATCAGATAATAGTGGCCGTGGTTAATATGGGCTGAATACTCACTGTAGCGTGTATAAATGTGTATAGCTTGATATATAGAACTATCTGTAAAAATATTCTTTTCATTAATCAGCAAATGAACAATGTTCAGTAATGACTCCATTTGACAACCAACATGGTTTCAAAATGATAAGCAGTGACAAGTGTTCATATCTTCTTTATGTTGTATTTTCCCCTGTGACTTTATGTCCTCAAACATAGCATTCAGGTTCAGAGTATCAAGGATATAGCAAGGTCTTTGGTCTCAGAATTGTTAATAACCACAGATAAGTTAATAGCGATAGCTCTCCTAATTTTAAGTTTATTTTTATAACATGGAAGTTTGGATTTTTAATAAGGAAAAATAGTAATCTAAAATAAGCACATTATGTGTGTAGTCAGGAATTAAACCTATTTACATCTATCTCCTCCTCATCCAAAGAAGTCAGTGTCCTCACATTTTAGACATACTTTACTCTTAAGCACATACTAAAGTACATACTATATTTTAGACAATATTTGATTGCTTTATTCCTGTTGTTTCATTTAATAATTACAATAGTTTAATGAAGTATATTTTGGTTTTATTACCACTTGGTCTGAGACTGAAATACAAAGCTGATGCTCAAGGATATTCATTTCCAGAAATTTCTTACTCTACTCGTACCTATTAACCACTGATTACATAAAATTTGATCACACACTACTACTGAGTATATATTGCACTAAATAGTACTCATGTTTCCCTTAATAATACTATGTTGAAATTATATCATATTGATTTTTCCATTAGATTTTATAATCCTGTAATATCTTAGTACAGCCTCACAACTTAATATGTGTATATGCTTTAATCAACCACCATCAAAGTTCTACTGATCTTGCTCTTAAATAGACTCCGCTTTATCCATACCTCCATTTCCATCCCTTGCCCTCTGCTTCTGGTACATACCATTTTACACTAAATATTAAATGTTGCTTTTGCTGTTTTATCAGTCATTGAGATGCCTTTACCACATGTGAGTGAAACCAACAAGAACTTATTCTTATACTTTCTGATTTACCTTAATTAAAAATAACTTATTTCATGCATGTTATTACTAAAAGCACAATATTATGTTTTAAAATAGCTGAGAAGTATTTGACTGAGTATATATAATATAAATGTGATAAATATGTATATATACATATATATTCATATATATATACACACATACATATATATAATTCCTTTGTCCAATCATGATGAATGTTTATGTTTATTCTATGTTTTGGCTACTGTGGAACAATAAACATTATATGTATCTTTTAACTAATGTATGCGTATCTTATAGCTTTTAGTTAACAATTGATACTGTTAGGTTATATGAGATTTCCAATTTTAATTTTCAAAGGAGATTCCATAGGATTTTTTATGCAGACAATACTAATTTACAATCTTATTATGTATTAAAGTTATTTTTTCTTCATATCCTCACCAATATTTGTTTCTAATCCATTTAATATACTTTTACAGGTATGAGGTAAAATTTCATTGTAGTTCTTGTTGATTCCCAAAGTGATGTTGGACAGTTTTTCCATGGGCCTACAAGCAATTCAAAATTCAAGGATTCAAACTGTCTTTGTTTCCCTAAGTGTGATTCATTTTCTTCAGCATTGTGAAAAAAGACTTATCTGACTGAAAGCCTTTGTCCTCAAGGAACTAAAGATTGGAAGCAATTTATATTAGTCCCAATCTCAAATCTATTGAGTGAAGAATGAGGCTTTTTCTACAATCAGTAGAACAAAAAGAAGAAAACAACCATGTTGTATTCTCTTGGGCTATCAGAAATTAGAAATTGCTAATATAGATAAATTGCTAAGACATGCAGCTGAGAATTTATACATATGCTAATGAAATCTGGTCACCAGAGCGATTTACTCAAGTTAAGGCAACTCAATTAGAAGAAAAGAATAATGGGCAAAAGAAACTCAAAGAAGTTGTTCTAAATTTAGTCAGTATTTTCCTTCTATGTTTTAGAATACAAATCATAAAATAAAACCTAATTGAATTGAATTAATTAATTGAATATAATTATAATAAAATGTGAAGAAGGATGCAACCTATAGTATTTAAACATTGAGTTTGAGATGTGGGACTTTCCCTTAGAAAGGTGACCTCCAAATATTCTCATCAGGTTAAAAGAGAAACTCTAATGATTAGTAAATGAGTAAATTACTTATATCTTAAAACAGACCCTACAAGGTTAATATTTGTGGTAAATTGTATTACCATATCTTTGCTTAAGCAGATCAAAATGGAGTTTAATGCCAAACATTTTCTTACCCCAATCAGAGTGACTTTAAAATGTTGACAGTATGCTCTAATACTATGGAAGGGAAGTTATTACTATTTCTTTTCCAACTTATATTAAGAACCAATTGCCAAAGAGTTTTTTGGATCATCCTGTTATTCCAAACAGCAAGAGAGCTTTAGAGAGGGGGCTGATATAAAGCAATACATCTTAATTTCATGAGCTTCATGTAATCTAGATGGTTCCCACAAGGTTCTTCTTATTTATTACCTGCACCAGGGTGATTCTGAGTATCTTGTTCTCTGTATACTGAAAGGGTCACACTTGCTTGCATGAGGGCAAACTAGTATGATCCTTCCTATAATCTTAAAGATAGTCTCAACATAGCCAGGGTGGTAGTCTCCTGGTAAATTCTAACTGTCCCACGCTGGGTGCAGTGGGTATAAAGAGGAGCTTTGCCCAATCTAGATAACATAGAAGTCTTAGGTGTATAATAAGTCAGAAGTTATTCAGAGTCAAGGTGACTTCTGTAACTGCCACACCCTCCATCATAGAAGAGAGATCTTATTAGAATGAACCTTGGCTTAAGTACATGTAAATAGATTAAACTGTGAGTGGTGAAACAGCAAAGCTCCCAAACTAGCTAAGCCTGTCATCCAACAGCAAGGTAAGATATAGTGCCACATAAAATCACTGTTTTCCGCCCTCTATCTACAAAGTGTGCTGGCGGTGCTCTGGGGCATATGGGATGCCAGGAATCGAACCCAGGTTGGCTATGTGCAAGGCAAACACCCTACCCATAAGCGGCCGCTCGGTTCATCAATAAATGCTGGATTTAGAGGTGATTACAAGAGTATGCCACCCACGGCAGAGCCTGGCAAGCTACCTGTGTCGTATTTGATATGCCAAATACCAGAAACAATTATAGACCTCATTCCCATGACCTGATGTAATGGTTTGAGGCTCTTTATGTTCCTGGAGCAAGCAGATGCCCTTGGGCTCTACTAGCATGAGACAGGACATAAGGAGATGTTACTAGTGCCTGGTCGAGCAAATCAAGATGAACGGGAAGACAGTGATACGTGATACAGTGAAGAGAGCTGTATCAGACTACATGTGATTCTCCCTGGGGTGACTTGTCAACATAACCACTTGAATTTGTATATACATTAGTGAATTAATACTTTTAACACCAAAGCTTTACTTATATTGAAGGAAAAAAAGAATCAGTAAGCTTAAAATTATATTTCTTTGACTTATTTTTCCTACACACCAAAATGTTCAAATCTCTAATAAATCAAATGTTAAATATAATTTTATTCACTTATTTGGTTTTGCGCCACACCTGTCAGTGCTCAGAGCTTACTCCTGGCTTTTCACTCAGGTATCATTTTTGGCAGGGTTCAAGAGAACATATGAGGTTGAAGAGATTGAACCTGATCAGTGTATGCATGATTGTCGGGGATGCTGCTGTGGTCCCCGGCAGTATCAGGACAGAAGTTCTCTTCATACTCCAAGGCCGCAGGGGGGAACAGATGAAAACTCAAGATTCCAGCACAGTTCCAAAAAGGCTTTTAATAGTACAAAAGCTCTACTGCTGCGATCCAATATAATGAAAGAACTCTAGCTCTGGTCAGAACTTAGACCATACAAAAATGCCCAAGTCTCCTCCAAAGAGAGAGGATCTTACCGAGAGGAGTCCTGCCCAAAAGAAGGAGCAGGAAAAGAAAAGGAGCAGGGGCCTCAAATCAGTCCCTTTATATACACCAAAGTAATCCTATCTGTGACAGGGAGTGTCCTGTCAACAAAGAACACTAAACAGTTTGTATAAGGGTGGGGCCACTCCCTATCATAGGTATAAACAAAGGATTATGCCAAGGACTGATCCCTTCTTCTGAGATTATCTCTTATGTAAAACACTGGAGAGAGAGGGGGCTGATATAAAGTAATACATCTTAATTTCATGGGCATCATGTATTCTAGATGGTACCCACAAGGTCCTTCTTATTTATTATCTGCAACAGGGTGATTCTGAGTATCTTGTTCTCCATATACTGAAAGGGTCACACTGAGTGAGGGCAAACTAGTATGATCCTTGCTATAATCTTAAAGATAGTCTCAACATAGTCAGGGTGGTAATCTCCTGGTAAATTCTAACTGTGCCACCCTGGGTGCAGTGGGTATAAAGAGGAGCCGTGCCCAATATAGAAACATAGAAGTCTTAGTAGATGTATAATAAGTCAGAAGTTATTCAGAGACAAGGTGACTTCTGTAATTTCCATACCCTCTCTCAGTGTTTACATAGAAGAGACATCTCATTAGAATGAACCTTGACTTAAGAATATGTAAGTTCTTAAGCTGTGATTACGTGATTAAGCTGTGAGTGGGTAAAACAGCAAATCTCCAAAGCTAGCTAAGCCTGTTATCCAACACATCATCTTTACCCTACCCATATTACCCTCTCCAGGCCCAAGTGTAATTTTAAATCAAACTAATTGTTACAATATTATTGACCATGCTTGTTTTATTACCTCAATATTATCTGCTAGGGTTTTATGTGCTTAATTCAGTTTTTCAGCAGTTAATCAAGATTTTTTTAAACTTTTTTGAAAATCATTGTTACAATTGAAAGCACATTTATCTGAACATTCAAAATTTTGCTTACCTGCTAGAATATAATTTTTCAAAGAGAAAAAAAATAAATTATGGAGCACATATTTGGGGACAAATTTATATGTTTGCATTTGTGGAAAAATTTAAATTTATAAAATTTGATTACTTTGTTAATTTAAGAGGGTAAAATTAGAAAAAAAATTAAAAGTTTATTATTTTGTGGGCATGGGTGGGATTAGTGCCACACCTGATGATTCTCAGGGATTATCCCATATTTTGTGCTCAGGGAGTACTTAAGGCGCCATACATGGACCCAGAGGCAGTAATTGGTCTGCTGATTACAAGACAAACACCCTAACCGTTGAATTCTTTAAATTTTAATTGATAAAATTTAAAGATATTTATAATATAAATCTCAAAATCTTTTTGAAAAACTTTGAAAATTAAGATGCAAAATTAAAGGGCTCTTCTGACTGCAAATAAATATAGTAGAATGTAGGTCCTCCAAAAGTGAAAAATGAAATAATCAGATAAATGAATTTGCAAAGAATTGTGTTAACACTTACTGAAAGTAGCATAATCCAAACATCACAATAGTTATTCTATGCATCTTATGGTTACATTTCAGGTTCTAAGACTTATAAAGTTAAACAACTTGCCACAGCAACATGGGGAAACAACGCAGACCTCCATCACAAGAAACGGATGAAGAAAAGAGTTCTGAAACTTCAACAAGGTATATCCACATATACAACCTATCTGACAAGAAATTCAGAGATGAAATGATGAGGATATTTAATGAGTTCAAAGAAACGGTGGAACGGACATTCAAAAAAAGGCAAGAGGAAATGAACAAAGCAGTGGAATGGTCAACCAATCATATACAAGACGAAATGAGAGTAGAAATAATAAAACTGCAAATAAAAATGTCATTAGGTAGAAACTCAGCAGATAAAATGAAAAACTAAATGGGTGCCATCAACAGTAGAATGACAGCAACCGAAGACAGAATCAGTGAGCTTAAAGATGAACCACAAATAGCATTCAAGGCAAATAGAGAAGATGGAAAAGGATCTCAAAATAGCTCAAGGGTGGGCAAGAGAACACTGGGATTTATTCAAGAGAAACTGCATAAAAATCTAGGAGTTCCAGAGGAACATGAAGGCAACCCTAACGGGGTAGGAAGAGTTAAAGCATCATTTTCAGAAAATTCCCAGAGCTGAAGTATGCAGGCATCCAGATACAAGAATTCGAAAGAATACCAGATAAAAAGACCCCAACAAAAATCCCAAGGCACATACTAATTAGAACAACAAATGTCACAGATAGAGACTCAATATTACATGAAGCAAGATCAAAGAATGAAATCATTCAAAGGAGATTCCCTTAAATTTACAGTAGACTCCTCAGATGAAACACTCACAGCTCGAAGATAATGGTGGAATATTTTGAAAAAACTCAATGAAATGTAGGTCTCACCAAGATTCTTTACCTGGCTGGACTCACGTTCAAATTGGAAGAGGAATCATACACAACTTCATGGATAAAGAAGAAGAACTCAGGATTTTATAGACTAAAAACCAACTTTAAAAACTACAGAAGAAGCTGTTGTAATGTAAGACAAACCCCTCAAAAAAGAACAAGCTTATACAGAAAGATGACACAAAATTTCATGTCAATAATCTCTCTCAGTGTCAATGGTCTAAATGCACCAGGTAAGAGACAGGGAATGGAAAAGTGGATTAAAAACTGAATCCAACATTCTGTTGCCTACAGGAAACGTATCTGAATAGTCAGAGCAAACACAGACTCAAAAGTCAAAGACTGGAAGATGATGCAAACAACTCCTCCAAAATGGTTGGTGTAGCCTTAGTAGTATCTGACAACATAGACTTCAGGCTAAAAATTGTTAGTAGAGATAATTAAAGCTATTTTTTAATAATTAAGGGATATGCATATCAGGAAGAAATTACACTCTTAATCATATACACACCCAACAAGGGGCCAGCAAACTACTTGAAACAGCTACTAATAGACTTCAAGGAAGATATTGAAAGTCATACAGATATAGCTGTAGACTTCATCACTGCTCTATCACCTATGGACAGATCAATGAGACTGAAACTCAGCAAGGAAATACAGGCACTGAAGGAAGAAATGGGAGAGAGGGAGAGGGATAGTAGATATATACAGGACTCTTCTTCCCCCAAAAGCTGAATACATATATTTCTCTAGTGCTGATGGAAGATTCTCCAAGATAGACCACATTCTGAGACACAAAACATACTTCAATAAAATAAAGAAGGTAAAAATTATATCAACTGTCTTTCAAACCAAAATGCACTGAAAATAGAAGCGAATAACATACAGAAACAGAGAACTATTTCAAATACCTAGAAACTAAATAGATCACTGCTGAACAACCAGTGAGTCATAGAGGAAATAAAAAAAGAAAATCAAAAAATTCCTGGAAAAAATAAAAATGAAGACATGAACTACCAGAATTGTGGGGTACAGCTAAAGCAATGCTAAGAGGAAAGTTTATAGCGCTGCAAGTTTTTGTTAGGAAAACATAAAGGGCCCACATAAATACTTTGACTTGAAAAAGGACCAACAAAAGGAGCCCTACCCAGGCAGAAAGAAGGAAATAATAAACTTTGAGTAGAAATTGATGAGCTGTAATAAAAAGCATCCAATAGATCAATGGCACAAAGGGTTGGTTCTTTGAAAAAATAACCAAGTTAGACAAATCACTTCAGGAGACACACAAAGATAGGGAGAGAGAGAACCCTAATAATGTTCACCATTTTTGTTCATTAAAAAATTTTCATTTTTTCTGTGTTTCAGAAATCACTGTCACTGTCTTCCTGTTCATCATTGATTTGCTTGAGTGGCCCCCCGTAACATCTCCATATGTCCTGTCTCATGCTGTAGAGCCAGAGGGCATCTGCTTGCTCCAGGAACATAAAGAGCCTCAATCAATTCCTGAATGAGGTTTATAATTGTTACTGGAATTTGGCATATTAAATACAACACGGGTAGCTTGCCAGGCTCTGCCATGCAGGTAGCATACTCTTGTAGTCATCTCTAAGTCCAGCATTTATTGATGAACCGTGTGGTCTCTTTGTGGCTGCGCGAGCGGGCTGTGATAGGCTGGTCTGCTGGGTGGAGTTCTGATAAGAGAGAAGTCTGGATGTGGAAAATGGAGGCCCTCATGGAGTGGGGGGTTGTCTGGCTTGTTGCAAGGCTCTGCAGGGGTGGTGGGCCAGGGCTAGAACCCGCCATCCCTCCTGGGCACCTCGAGAGCTGCTGGGCACAGGGAGAGCAAGTAACCAACAACTACTTGTGAGGGCGATCTGGCTGCGACATCTGTCACCCCATTAATCGCCAGGGTTGATTCGGCTGATCTGACTGGCTAGGCGGGTGTCCCCTTCCTCCCTCACCGCTCCATGTGCATCCCTCCCAAAGCTGCATGCTCGTTCGAAGAGGACGGCCTTCCCCAAATAGAGATGGACCCGTCTTTGGTCGAAGGTATACGAGTAGCTACGCCTCCCCTGCTAGAACCTCCAAACAACCTGTACATACCCCACTTTCCCCATGCTATCAATGAAGGTAGTTTTCCCAGAGTAATAGAGGGCTCTCTGCCCAGGACTCAGTCTCCCCAACTTCTTGGCCCCTGACCGAGGGGCCCTGTACCCCGCGACTCAGTTTCCCCAACTATCTTACTGTCGGGGATCACCGCTGGGGTCCCCGCAGTGTCAGGACAGAGGTTCTCTTCTACCTCCAAGGATGCCGAGGGAACAGATGAAAACTCCTGAGCCCAGTGCAGTTCCAAAGAGGCTTTTAATAGTAAAAAGCTCTTCTACAGTACTCTAATATAATGAACAAACTCTAGCTCTGGTCCGAACTTAGCCCATACAAAAGAGCCTAAGTCTCCCACCAAAGAGAGAGGATCTCACCTGAAAATCACTTTTGATTTAATATGCAAAAAAGAAATCAAATTATGACATTGATCTCTTTTAATAGGATTTTCTTAGGTTATTGTTCCTTTGTTTTTTACAAGGGTTATAATATTTCGGTTCATTTGAGTTTCTAGTGGAAAATAACGCAACTATTGAGGCAGAGCTATTTCTCAAGTAGTGCTCAGTTGATTGGGGGGTTCATGACATTTAACCAACTGGCAGGGGTGTTCAATGTTAAAGTAGGAGAATATGGTAACATTCGACCCATATTTATCAGGTACCCCCCTTACCCCTCCTGCCAGTGGTGATGGTGTGCTCTCTTCAGCCACAGCAGGCAATGTTCTTGGGACATGGAGTGCTGGGGGGGTATAACTTCTGTTCCATCTGCAAAGCATGTATTCTTTTTTTTTTAAGAATATTCTTTTGATTTATTCTTTTTTTTTTGTTTTTAACATTTTATTATACCACCGTGAGATAAACAATTACAACGTTGTTCACGCTTGGGTGTTTCGGTCACATAGTGTTCCAGCACACCGCCCTCCACCAGTGCCCCTCAGCCACCACCCATGTCCCCAATTCCCTCCCCCTCCCACATCCTGCCTAAATGGCAGGTTCTTTATCTCCTCTCCTCTCCCTCTCTCTCTCTCCTCCTTCTCCCACACATTGTGGGTTGCACTACATACACTTAGAAGCCATCACTTGCATTTTTTGTCTGTATTTAATGCTCAGTTCTATGTTAGTATCAGAACTTTAGACATTTATTCACTCATGGTCCTTTCTCTATCTAAACCAACCTCTGACTCCCACACGCTTGCAGTAATTTCCACTTTTGGTAAGATCACCTAGTATATTTATGTCATGCAAATAAATGCAGTCATTCTATGTCTCTCTCTTTCCTTCTGACTAATTTCATTCAACATGATTCTTTCCATATCCATCCATTTATAGCAAAATTTCATAACTTCATTTTTTCTGACAGCTGCATAGTATTCCATTGTGTAGATGTACCACAGTTTCTTTATCCAGTCCTCAGTTCTCGGGCATACTGGTTGTTTCCAGGTTTTGGCTATTGTGAACAGTGCTGCTATGAAAATAAAAGTGCGGATTGTGTTTCCGCTGTGCGTTTTGGCTTTCCAGGGTATATTCCCAGGAGCGGTATGGCTGGGTCAAAGGGGAGCTCAATTTCTAGTCTTTGGAGGAATGTCCATATTGTTTTCCAGAAAGGTTGTACAAGTCGACATTCCCACCAACAGTGTATGAGAGTCCCCTTTCCCCACATCCACGCCAGCACTTGTTGCTTTTACCCTTTTGGATATGGGCCATTCTCTGTGGTGTGAGGTGATATCTCATTGTTGTTTTGATTTGCATCTCTCTGATGATTAGTGATGATGAGCATTTTTTCATATGCCTTTTGGCCATTCGGATTTCTTCCTTGTCAAAGTTTCTGTTCATCTCCTCTCCCCATTTTCTAATGGGGTTGGCTGTTTTTTTCTTATATAGCTGTACCAGTGCCTGATATATCCTGGATATTAACCCCTTATCAGATGGGTATTGGGTGAATATTCTTTCCCATTCTGTCCACTGTCTTTCTATCTTGGTCACTGTTTCTTTCGAGGTGCAGAAGCTCTTCAGTTTCATGTAGTCCCATATATTTATATTTTCTTCTAGTTGCTTTGTTAATGGTGTTTCACCTTTGAAGATATCTTTAGCATCGATGTCGTGGAGGGTTTTTCCTATATTTTCTTCAACGTACTTTATGGATTCAGGTCTGACATTGAGATCTTTAATCCATTTTGAACTGATTTTTTGTGCAAGGTGTTAGACACAGGTCCAAATTCATTTTTTTACATGTAGCTGTCCAGTTTTCCCAGCACCACTTGTTGAAGAGGCTTTCCTTACTCCAGTCTGGACTCTTTGCACCTTTATCAAAAGATTAACTGATCATGTCTTTGAGGGTGGGTGTCAGGATACTCAACTCTATTCCATAGGTCCACCGGTCTGTTTTTATTCCAGTACCACGCTGTTTTAATTACTGCTGCTTTGTAGTACAGTTTGAGGTTGGGCAAGGTGATGCCTCCCATCTTCTTCTTCCCAAGGATTGCTTTAGCTATCCGTGGGGGCCTATTATTCCATACGAATTTCAGAAGTGTTTGGTCAATTTCTTTAAAGAATGTCATGGGAATCCTTATAGGAACCGCATTGAATCTGTACAAAGCTCTAGGGAGTATTACCATCTTAACAATGTTAATTCTCCCCATCCATGAGCAGGGAATGTGTTTCCATTTCCTCGTGTCCTCTTTTATTTCTTGAAGCAGTGTCTTGTAGTTCTCTTTGTATAGGTCCTTTACACACTTGGTTAAGCTGATTCCTAGGTATTTGATTTTCTGTGGCACAATTGTGAATGGAATCGATTTCTTAATATCCCTTTCTTCTCTTTTGTTATTTGTGTATAGGAAAGCCACCGACTTTTGGGTATTGATTTTGTACCCTGCCACTCTACTATACCTATCTATTGTTTCTAAGAGTTTTTGGG
This sequence comes from Cryptotis parvus, assembly GCA_021461705.1. Taxonomy (NCBI): domain Eukaryota; kingdom Metazoa; phylum Chordata; class Mammalia; order Eulipotyphla; family Soricidae; genus Cryptotis; species Cryptotis parvus. Next base: position 64,849 of record JAJIBD010005965.1, read on the forward strand.
TCGAGAGTTTAGGGTTCTCTAGGTATAATATCATGTCATCTGCAAATAATGATAGGTTGATTTCTTCCTTGCCTATCTGGGTGCCCTTAATGTCCTTTTCTTCTCTGATTGCTATGGCGAAGTACCTCCAGTACTATATTGAATAAAAGAGGTGAGAGAGGGCAACCTTGTCGTGTTCCTGATCTTAAGGGGAAGGCTTTCAATTTTTCCCCATTGAGAATGATACTCGCTGTGGGCTTTTGGTAGATGGCTTTGACTATCTTGAGGAAGCTTCCTTCAATTCCCATTTTCTGGAGGGTTTTAATCATGAATGGGTGCTGGATCTTGTCAAATGCTTTTTCTGCATCTATCGATAGGACCATATGGTTTTTATTTTTTCTCTTATTGATGTGATGTATTATGTTGATTGATTTGCGAATGTTGAACCATCCTTGCATTCCCGGGATGAATCCTACTTGGTCATGATGTATGATCTTTTTGATGAGTCTTTGGATTCTGTTTGCTAGTATTTTGTTGAAGATCTTAGCATCTGTGTTCATCAAGGAGATTGGTCTGTAATTTTCCTTCTTTGTATTGTCTCTCCCTGCTGCAAAGCATGTATTCTTAACTCTTGTGCTATCTCTTCAAAATTCATACTTTAACACTGTAATTTCCCATGTAATTATGTCTTCAATGATACCTTTTAAATGAGTAATTAAATTACAACCAGTTTATAAATCTAGGAATCAAAAAGTGCTGATATGTTTATAAGAAGAATGGGAGCAATAACAGAATGTGAAACAAACAGAAAACAAAAAGACCAGCCAAAACCATGTGAGGACAATAACAAGAAAGTAATCTTATAAGGAGAGAGAATTCAGGACTGATAACCAAACCTTAACCTTGTAGCCTCTACAAGAGAAAATAAATAAATGTTGTTCAAACCACTTGGTCTTTAATATTTTATTACTGTGGGCCCTATTATGCATTCATTTATTTTTAAATTATTTTCAAGGTGTCTGAAAGTAAACTTTATTTATTTACATATTTATTTATACACCTTTTAATTGAATCACTATGGATGACTATTACGAAGTTCATTATGATGGTATTTCAGTGATACAGTGTTCCAACCACCATCCCTCAGCACTGCATGTTTCCCACCACCAGTGTCCCTATTTCCCTCCTACCGTCCCCCCTCAAGCATCCCCAAATCTGCCTCTATGGTAAGCACTATCCTTTTCTCTCTTTCTCTCCTTTTGTATATTGTGGTTTTCAATACAGACACTGAGGAGGATATCATGTATATCTGTTCATATACGTATAGAAAGTGAACTTAAATAGAAGAATTATATATGTACATATATCGCGGTTGTCTCAAATCGCGCGTTTGGAGACAACCGCTGACGACGTTACGACTGGATCCCGGGATGTCAAAAGATCACGTGGCCGCCACCACAAGATGGTCAGACTTCCTTGTTAAACCCTGAAGGAACGTTTGAGGCTCTTATTCCTGAATCAACCGATGCCATTGGGCTACATTGGCCGTGATAGGTCCAATGGAAATAATTGGGCCCGCCGGCAAATCGATGACGGATTCAAGTGATCAAATATACATAATACATAATATATGATTATATATTATAAATAATATGATATATATTAATTATGTCATTTGTCTTCCCACTGTTCATTGATTTGCTTGAGTGGGCACCAAAGTGACATCTCCATTCATTGGGAATGAGGTCCATTATTGTTACTTTTTTTTGGCATATGAAATACACCATGGGTAGTAGTATGTAATATATAAAATATAGATAATATAATAATATTTAACCAAATAAGTCATTATATGTAAGAATAAATTGTATTTAATGTATATAAAGTAGAAGTGAACTTTAACCAACGAGTTTAAACCCCTAGTATCAGTTTCAAGAAAGGCTGACACAAATAAATAATAAACAAAATGTTGCAGCTTTTGCAATGAACCCATATTAATTTTCCAGTATTTCCATAACATTATTTTACAATGTTATAGATTTAACAAATTCATTTCTTAGGGTTCTGATAGCTAGCAATCTAAAATATGGGGCCGGAGCCGATAGCACAGAGGGTTCAGTGGTTGCCTTGCATGTGCATACCTGGGTTCAATACCTGGCATCTTATATGGTCCTGAGTACAGCCAGGAATATTCCTGAGTGCAGATCCAGGAGTAACCCCTTAGCATCACCAGGTGTGACCCAAAATATTTAGGAAAAAATAAAGGTGTTGATATTTGATTTCTTCTAACTTTGTGAAGAAAGGAATTTAGCCAGGTCTCTCTCTTAAGGATATAGCAGCTAATTTCTGCTCACAAGCCTTTTTTCCCCCATGTGTCTATACCCATGGTCTCCTGTTTATTACAATGTCTGTTATGAATAAAGATCCCTTATTATTTTATTTTAATTTGAATATGTCTGTAAACTGCCTACAGCCAAATAGGATTACATGCTGAAGTTCTGGGGTTTAGGATATTTACATGAATTTGGGTGAAATAATTCAACTAATAATAGTGGCTGTTTTAAGAATTTTAATTTAAAGTACTCCCACAGTATTCTGCCTCTCTGCATTAGTTGAATGTGACAGTTAACTGATGTGATTATATAAATATTTTCTCTCTATATCTGATGGTGATTTTTGCCAACACTTAAACTGTAACAAAAATATTTTTAGATAAGGGGCATGCATATATGATATTTGCCAAAGCTTACATTAACAAAAATATTTCTCGATAGAGTTTGCATATATGTGAATGAATACACACATAAATATAAAGTTAAATTTAGACTTGTTTCTGAAATAATTAAAATATATATTTATAAGCAGAAACATCAATATAATATTTCCACAAGGAAGATAAGAATTCTTTTATTGCCAAATCATTCTTGAATTCAGTTAGTGAAGACTGCAGAAACTCAATTATACAGCAAAATGAACCATTAGCTAATTTGAATTCTACACTTTGCACTGTTTTTATTTCTTCTAAATTACTTTAAATATAACTTATAAATGATTCCATTGCCTTTATTACTTGTGATATATTTCATAAAAATGCAAATAATCATTCCTTGCTAACTATATTAAATTGATATTTTTAAACGAAAGTGACAGTTTTTATAGACGTAAAATATAGGATGATGAAAGAGAGTTTCACATGAGTTGTGAACGTCCATTATGAATTTACAAAAAATATCATATATTCTTTCATTTAACCATAGAAAATAAAGAGACAAAACAAGACAATAGAGAATATTGAATACGCACAAATCCTTGACTTTAGGTGCCAAAACTTTTTAATAGAGAGAGAGAGGAAGAGAGATTGAGAAAGAGAGGAGAGTAGATCAGACTAGAGGTGACACTGAGACAGTTGTAGAAGGCTGTGTACGATAACTTTGCACATTAAAACCATAATGTTTAACATTGTTATGATTTTATTACCTAAGTTATAATTTAAATGAACAGAAATTGTTAAGTTCTAAAGAACTAGCATTATTCAACACAAAGTGAGGTAATGAAGTTACAATGGAGATTGATTAGAATAGATAAGTTTGGCCCAATAGCAAATCATCACTGTCTTTTTTGAAATGTGAGCTTAGAAAAGGTTTGAGTTTAATTATAACAAAGCAAAGTGTAAGTTTGTAAGTTTACGGAGGCATGTCTTACCTATAATAAAATGTGCTTGTCTTAGGTTTTCAATGTATAATCAGCAATAAAGCAATTCTTATATATGTTCTCTTCTCTTAAAACTACACCACAGAGACAGAGACTGGCACATATTCAAAAGAGCAAGAACAAGAAGTGCTGACGTGGATATGGGGAAAAGGGAACACTCATCCATTGTTGGTGGGAATGCCGGCTAGTACAGCCTTTCTGGAAAACAATATGGACATTCCTCCAAAGACTAGAAATTGACCTCCCATTTGACCCAGCCATACCATTCCTGGGAATCTACTCTGGGAAGCCAAAAATACACAGCAGAAATACCATCCCTACTTTTATGTTCATAGCAGCATTATTCACAATAGCCAGTATCTGAAAACAACCAGAGTGCCCGAGAATCGATGACTGGATAAAGAAGCTTTGGTACATCTACACAATGGAATACTATGCAGCTGTTAGGAAAAATGAAGTTATAAAATTTGCCTATAAATGGATGGACATGGAGAAGATTATGTTGAGTGAAATAAGCCAGAAGTAGAGAGACAGATACTGAATGACTGCTTTTATTTGCATGGCATAGATATATATGTGCATATTGTGAAACATGACCTTGTAACAGGAGGTCTTGTCAAGGGTGGAAATTGTCACAAACGTGTGGGAGTTAGAGGCTGGGTAGGACAGAGAATGGAACAGTGTGCTGACAATTGTCAAGGGTACTAGTGCCAAACTAGAACTGAGCATTAAATACAAGCAAAAGGACACACATGACAACCCTTTAATGTATGTTCTGTAGTCCATAGTCTGGAGGGAAGGAAGGGAGAGAGAGAGAGAGAAAGGAAAAGAATGGGGGAACCTGCCATTGAGGCAGGCTGGGGGAGGGGGAGGGAACCGGGTAGTTGGTGGTGGGATGTTGCAGGACTCCTAAGGGCCGCTGCATCTGCTCTGGATTGCCTCCCGCAGATCACTCCGTAGATAAGGGGGTAGTCTAAATGTGGCAGTTTATCCGACCATGTATGCTGTACTAGCTGGTATAAATATTCTCCCATGCTATCACAATCATCGTGGGACTAGCTAGATCTTACCAGCATATTAGCCTGGCCAGGTAAGGACACCTAAGTAATTAGACCAGAGAGAAATGCTGTTTGCTTCCAAACAAACAAGCATGGCTCCCTGATAAAATATAAAACTACAATGAAGTAGAGGAGACTTGTGAAGGCTTGGAGAAATATTTAACTGGCATTGGTGTTGATCTTTGGTACAGTGACATGCCATCTCAGAAACCCCCTTCTCTACATTTCAAAGGCATTACGGCTCAAAACATTAGCACAGTAAAGGCCCTAGGTGAGATGCAGGGAGGGACTACCTAAGGGCATTGGACCCTCCCTGCTTTCCATAACAATGGGAGGAAGGTCTGAGTTGCTGGGGGTATAAACTTGCAGGTTCCCGCCTCCCGGGTTTCTTCTTCCCGGTGGAATCTCGCCTTGTAAGCGTTTTTCCCCTTGGAAGTTATACACGTGGTGGTCGCCATCTTGGCCTACACGTGGCTGGGGTTCTAGCCTGGAATCCTAAGCATCGGGTTTTTCCTTTTGCTGATTTGTATGCCTGAACCTGTGATAAGTAAAGTCTTTTAAAACCTCATCGGATCCCTGAGTGTTCATCCATTCCTCGCCGGCTTCGGAGGTAGAAAGGGAGCTCGCTTCCCGGCACTGTCGGGGACCCGGCGGAGCGCCCGACATTTGGCGCCCCTGGGCGGGCACGAAGCAGTGGGAGATGGGCACTGGTGGAGGGATGGGTGCTGGAACACTGTATGACCAAAACCCAGGTATGAACTTTTTAATTGTGTATCTTTGTGATTGTGTATCTCACAGTGGTATAATAAAACACTTAAAAAAAAACTATGCCTGTGAATAATTCCCATCTATACTTTTCTTTTTAAAATAACCCATTATTTTGATTAAAACCTTCCTTATAGACATGGTTTGCTTATTTCTGAATAGTATATAATTGGAATCTTAAGATTTATACTTTTTTGTGTCTGATTTTCTTGTGTCTGTGTTTCTCAGGTCTCATTCATGTTTCTGTTTATACCTTTTATTTATTCTTAAAGAGCATCAGGGCTCAGTAGGGTCCCCAACAGTATTTGCGCATCAGTGAAGTCCATGGCTGTATCTAGGGCCAAGGACCATTCCTTAATTGATGTACAATGGAACAAGTCACAGACTCTTGAAAGTCTCTTTTTAATGTCTTCTCTCAATCCTCTCTCTACCTCACTCCAGGAACCTCTCTCCCTCCCAGCAGGAGTTCCAGCAGACCCACTGGGATTCTCCCAGCAGACTCTCCAGGAGTCCTTCACCCTTCCTCTCTCCCACTGGTCTCCTGTGTCTCTTCTAGCACATTTTCCTGCAGGCAGGTGCCCCCTCTCTCTCTTAGCAGTTCTCCAACTGGCCTCCCCACCCACCCCCCGTTTCTGTTTCTCTCCCAGAAAGCTTTCTCAAAAGCAAGTCCAGGCCTCACTTTTTTATAGCTGCTCCACCAGGCTCAGAATCCTGGCCTTCTGTTTAACAGTTTTCTTAACTGTTTTACAAAGGGTTATCCAACAAAAGAGTATATACATATTTTGAGGGAACACCAAGAGTAGAGGCACCTGAGTGTGTAGGGGCACCCAGAATGGGGCTCGTGAGAACACAAGTACACAGTAACTCCCTTGATGGGCGTTTAGAGGCCAAGGGGAACCAGTCTGGACAAACTTTCCCACTGAGGATCCCTTAGTACAGAAATAGACTTGTAGTTCCCAGAATCAGGATGCAGGTATGGGAAGGGCAGATAACATGGGATTGGGAATGTGGGTGATCGGGAAATATAACTAAAGACTAGCTTGCCACAATGCACAATGCTTGTACACACACTTACTAATTGGCTATGTGCTGCACGGGATTTGTTGTAACGGCTAATAAAGGCCTATATAAGATTTCCCCTGCAGACACTCAGGGTCTTGCCTGCTGCATCCTGACCAGCGTGTCAGAGGGCAGCTTGACCATGGCTAGCCAGTCCTGCAATAAAACCTGCTTGCTGTTTGCAGTCCATGGTGTCCCTTTGTCTGTAGCGGAGGTCCACAAGCTCAGGTCACGCCGAGGTAACTAGTGCAGCTCTCCACTTTCTTTCTTGTGTGAATATGGGCTGAATGGGTATATGAGTGAATAAGGCCTCACCCCTTCGGCTCACGGGGTCTGATTGGGCTCCAACCTGCGGTTCTGTGAAGTCCATAATGGCTTAAGGGCACTTGCCTCTGAGGGTTCCAGCTCCCAGCCAGAGGCAACCAGGCACAGGGTTTATACGTGTGGCCCAATGTCAAGGACTTCTTAAGATTCTGCAAGCGGTCCAGCCAGGCGAGCATCAGAGATTTGACCATCCCTTAATCTTCTCCCTATTCTCCATCTCTGCTGTTCGATCTACATCTCTGTATCTACATCTCTGTTTCTGGAGAGTCGGCATTAAGTGATGACCGAACATAACCATAAGTTGTTAACGATATTGCTTATCCCATCTTCTTTAACAGACATTTGGGTAGCTTATAATTTGAACTGTTATAAATAAAGTAACAATTATAGACCTCATTCCCATGACCTGATGGAATGGTTGGAGGCTCTTTATGTTCCTGGAGCAAGCAGGTGCCCTTGGGCTCTACTTGCATGAGACAGGACATATGGAGATGTTACCAGTGCCCGCTCTAGCAAATCAATGATGAACGGGAAGACAGCTATGGAATTCTTTATCACTTTTAAATAAAAATAGTTCTAGTAGTGGGTGTTGGGGAAAACAAATATCTAGATAATCATTACTATGGACAACTAAGTCACATTTTGTCTATTATACTTAAAAATGCTTTTTCATATCTTCTTAACTGAATTTGATACAAGGAATTGAAATGGATAAGCAAAAACCCTGCCTTTTTTTTTCAACATATATGTTATAAGTCAACATTTCTGATTATTTTTCTAGAAAAAAACACTGTGTTTATAGAAATAAAATTGTAACTAGAAACTGATATTTTAAGGACTTTATTTCTAGAACAGTCACAAAATGTAGATGGATTATTACTTTCCATATTCAATTATAAGTTTTTGAGACTCTGATTTTCATACAAATTAAATGTAGTGGTTTAAAAAAAAACCTTCAAGCTCTATATGTCATCAGATACTACATAATAAAATAATAGCATATTTAAGTTTGAAATATTATTCTATGACTTTATTACTGTTACTGCAGCTATAATAAAATAATTTTATTCTTCAATTTAGATATGAAATACACCATCTATATCCTAACTGTGGCAGATAAGATGCTCACACTGTCTTGAATTCTAATTCCTTTACTTTGACTCCTGTGGCATCTCTGATATTGGAAATTGTATAAATATACAATCTATACTAGCTTTTGAGAAAATGTCATATCATTCACTTATTGATTATATTAATCTATGAATAATTCTCTACACTCACAATAATGTTAGACTGTCTAATCTTACTATATTTCAAAAATATATTGAAAATTAAAGAATTAGTTCCTTCAAACCTATGAATTAGAAAAATATAGATCACTGATGCAGGTAATTAATTGATTGAGTCAGTCATGAGTTAAAAAGTTGTTTCTTTGCCTCACACTTATGACATCATTCAATATTGGTAGTAAAATCAGTTCATCTCAAGTTTCCTGAGGGGAAATAAATGGATCTCAGCCACTTAATCCATACTATTCTTATGCAGCTTAAGAGTCAAAGTCCTAGAAATGAATTCTAGTTAACTATATTAAGATTTTTTTTCATAAAAATACAGAAGACAAAAAAAGAGAAATATGAAGTGAAGGTCTAAGTCATTACAAATAATAAGGTAATATGAAAGATCAGGTTATAGTTCTCAAGAAGAAAATCAAATAAGGTTTATGAGTATATATTGAGATTCTCAAAGCTACATCTCAAAGTCTTTCACTCTTATGAATTGAAAAGATGGACAAAAGTGACTCATCCACTAATGCAGGTTTTAAATTAGATATCATCTCTTCTTTTAAAAGCAAAAGTTATAAAAAAAGTAAAGAAAGAAAATGTATCAGGCAGTAGAAGAGGTAGACTGGGTATTTACCTATAGTACTTGGTCATGTTATCCTGACCTAGTGTGAATTCTTTATCTCCGTGAGCTTTGCAATGAAGGACATTTCTAAGTTGCAGACTCATTATTTTTAAATTTAAAAGAAATCTATTCCTTAATTGGTTATGTAGCATAAGCAACCTGCTATATTGAGGATACTTTCTATATGTTGTTTATTGGTATGTTATTATTCACAACCATAAATATCTTGATTAATGGAATAATATGTTATTGTTATTATCATAGAAAAGATGATTCTTGTAAAGTAGATTCTACATTTTTTGGTGGAGAACTTTTAAAGAAATATTTAAAAGGTTCTAGATGTTATTTCAGGGAATACCTTGCCTAGTTATATAGGCCTGAAATTCAGGCCCATATAAGTCCTTGAGATGCAGTGATGTTTATATTTCTGAGTACTGTGTACTCCAACAGAGTCACAGTAGTGGAGACTGAGAGACCCTGGGACTTCAGGAATCATAGTCAGGGTTTCTTAATGTAGGGCATACAATTCAGACTTTTAGCTGTCTCTTTGCAGTAATGAGTCATAGAAAACATTAATTAAAGGCTTTGTAGTTGTGGTATTTCTTCATTCAAAAGGTGTAAAATTGAGGCCGGACCAATAGCACAACAGGTAAGGCATTTGACTTGTGTGCAGCCGACCCAAGTTCGATCCTTGGCATCCCATATGTTCCTCAGAGCACCACCAGGAGGAATTCCTGAGCAAAGAGCCAGGAATAACCCCTGAGCATCGCCGGCTGTGACCCAAAAAGAAAAAGGAAAAAAAGTGTAAAATTGTATTCCTGCATATAGATGGTGATATATTCTAATATTTCCATACCAAAAAATATTTTATTTCTCTATCCAAACATTTGGAGGCAGTGTCTGATTGTTCTTAGGTTAAGACTGCCATTATCATTGTCAATTAATAAATGAGGACTTGATGAATACACACAGTGATTAATGTCTGCACAAATATAAGGTATCAAGTAGAAATAAGGAGGTCATAGCAAATGCATACTGTCACTCTTATATATAAGGTTCTGTACATCTGTTATTTTTTTTCTTTATATGTACTCTGGACATCTTTGAAAATATTCTTTGCAGTTTCTTTATGAAGCAGGCAATTTTTTACCCTATACAGACAACAAAGAGATACTGCAAAGGAAAACTGAAATAAACAAAATTTAACATTAATTAATATTAATTAATTAACTGGGTATCGTACAGCAGAATATTAGACTGATTGACAAGCATACATTTTGGTTTTTACTATTACAGGTTTAGAAGCTTTAGATGAAGATATTTGGATTTTATGTTTATTTTTGACTCTTGTTGGTTTATTTGGAAGAATCTATTTTTGACTCTTGTTGGAAGGAAGAATCTGTTCCTTCTCTCTTTTCCTCCCACTACTTTGTTTTTATTTATTTTTTTTAGAATACCAGTTAGGACACAGGAATTAGGGACTAATGACATCATTTTATTTAATTACCTCTTTGACCATTTGCTCTGTTACAATCTAAATACAGACGTATTCAGAGAAGTGGGTGCTGAGCTTTCAACACATGCTTTGAACAGGTACATAATTAAACTCAGGCTCATAAGGTTTACTCAGGATCAAAATAGTTTTTACTGAAAGAAACTTAGATATGAGGACAGAGTGAATGTGTTTTTGTATGTGTGTATGTGTGTGTGTGTGTGTGAGAGAGAGAGAGAGAGAGAGAGAGAGAGAGAGAGAGAGGGGGAGAGAGAGCTTGAGAGCTTATCCCACAGTGGAAAAAGCCGAGAATGCTGGTATTTTAAAACCACCTGAAAATATAAAATAACTCTGAACTGTAGACTCTTAATAAGTGAGAGTAACATTTACTGCATTCTTTTTATACTCTTAAAATTATATATTAATTTGTGAGGGAAAGTATTATAAAGTGTTTTTTTTTAATCAACAAATTTTACGGTCAGTATAAAAATTAAAATCAATACTTTCCTTTAGTTAAAAACATTTTCCAAATATGTTAGCCAAGTTTAGTTGGCTTTTTGCATTATATTCCCATACAATTTGATATGGTCTACTGGGATGTTGTTACTGTAGAATTTGGAGATGTTACTCCAGAAAGTCCAGAATATTAACTGGAAAATGATCTTGAGTGGCAGAGGAGTGGGACGTGGCTGTGGCTGCAGGGGCTGAAGGACGTGCAAACTGTAGGGGTGGGGGAGAGATGAGCTGCACTGATTCTGACAAGACCTGCTTCTTTCAGCCAAAAATGTAATGTTGCACCAGAAATGTTCAGTCATTTGGCATCTCTGAGTTGTTAGGTCATAAGCACTACAGTCCGGCCGTGGGTGTGTAGGAGAGTCCTGGAGTGTAAGTGCAGTTGCTGGGGCTCTGGCAGTGTGTGAACTTCATCCTAAGACTGCCCCAGACATCCCAGTCAGGACCCTTATATGTGAGAAATTCATTTTTGGCTTGTTGATCTCTTTTAAGTCTTAGTTATAAGTCTGTACAGTAGGGTCTATACATGAATTTGCAGTGTGGGTGTGGCTACTGGAGCATTAGAAGAATGGGAAGGAGATCTCCCACTTCCAAAACTCCCAGAAGTTTCAGAGTTCCAGAGTTTTCTTCTCAGAGAACCAAACTCAGCTAACAACTATGTTAACACAGAAGGTTCAACTAGCAACAAAAGCTTAGTAAACCCTCAGACAAAGACTTAGTGTACCCATGTGAGATACAGCAATTTCACAAACTTTCTTGTATTAAAGTAATTTTTGATCATTCCATTAGTCACGTAGTGGTAACAAGCAATGTAATATAAATTATTTTGGGCGTGATATGGGGGGCAGACTTGAGTTGTGGTTGGAAAAATTGAAACAATGGCAAAGGGAAGATGACAGTAGTGGTAATATTGGTGTTGAGATATTGAATGCCAAATACAGATCATCATGAATAACTTTGTAAGTGACGGTGTTTAAATAAACTGGGAAAATTAAGAAAGAAAAATATTGTAACTATGTTAATAAAGACATTTTATATATTATTTGTGTCGTTGTTTTCCAGTCTCAGGGAGCTTTATTTATCAAACTTTGTCAGGTATCAGGTATTTATTGGAAGAATAAGCTCTCTTGGTCTATAAGATCTATTTTGCATATAATATTATGTCATTGTTTTCTGATTCTAGAAACTAGTGTTAGTCTTTGGTATGAAAAAAAATAGTTCTTGGGAAATTGTTTTATCAGTGGCACCAGAACTATCTTTTAAAACAAAATTTATTATGTTTTTTGTATATAGCTTAGATATCTAATTTTATCTTATTCATTCATTAATTCCTTCATTTATTCATTCATTTATTTATTTTTTGCTTTTTTGGGTCATACCTGGCAATGCTCAGGGGCTTCTCCTGGCTCTACACTCAGGAATTATGCCTGGCAGTGCTCGGGGACCATATGGGATGCCGGGATCGAACCCAGGCTAGCATGGGCTGGCCACATGCAAGGCAAACACCCTATCCACTGGACTATCGCTCCAGTCCCAATATCTAATTTTAAAGATCTAATAAAGTGGAAATATTATTTCTATGAAACCAGCTTCTTGACCTTACAGTTGTCTTTAGCATGGTTTTGGAATATGCTACTTAAATATTTTTTCACTGAGAACTTGTTTGATACTGATGATAATTTCCTGTGTAACTCCAGAGAGAAGAACTTGTCACAAAAACTATGTTTTAAATTTTGCCTGTGCTTAGATAGCAGTAGTTTTATTTAACTCTTTTCATAATATGAAGTAGGTAAAGAGCAGAACAAGATGACAAATTGTCTTTTTTGGCATTTTAAAGATTCTCCAAGTGAAAGATTCTTTTCATAAATGCCAGCTATGCTAAAATGCAAAGCAACAGACTAATAAAATCGTGCATATGGCCATTCAATTAGATTATCCTCTCCCTCTTAAAGGAGAACTGCAACGAATGGGCCTAATTGCCTCTGAGAGCTTGGGACATTTTACCACCCCCCAACATGATTTATATTTCATCCAAGCATCAAGACGTTCCTGTGATAATGTCTTTATACTTTAGAGAATTGAAGCCTGAATTTAATGCTCCAACATTCCACTAAAGTGGAATTTGTAAATATTTTTGAAAAAAATAATACCAGCAGGATATTTTTCCTTGTGCTAAGGAAAAAAAATGTAAGTAGAGACTGTACTAAACTATACTTCTAAAATATTGTAAATATAAAATGTGCTAAGTTTAGTTTACATCCAATATGCATCATAAAGGCCAGATACCTGGCACAACACTGAACTGATGTACAAATGCTAGAGGAGATGATTTTGTGAATTGTACAGATTTTTGCTAGAAGAGGTGCCACTTTGGAAATTTGTGGCAAACATTCTGAGTTCCACATGGGAAGATGCATTTTGCAGTGCCTGTTTGGTGAGGGACCAGATTCTTTCTCCTGAAAATTTAATTGAGCCTAGCAATTGCAGTGTATATAAACTATAGCTCTTTCTATAGTGTTATCAGCTGAATTTATGAGATAAGGATCTCAGGATACATACTTCAAATAATAAGGCTTTCTCTTTATTTTCACTGAAAATGATGTTCCTGGAGCAAGCAGATGCCCTTGGGCTCTACTAGCATGAGACAGGACATATGGAGATGTTACTGGTGCCCGCTCGAGCAAATTGATGATGAATGGGAAGACACTGTATAGATACAGTGACATCTATCCACATATGCTGATATGCATTTGTATTTATAGACACATGTGACTTTTTAATAGCCTTTAATAAGTATTAAGGCTATTAATATCATTGCTCCCTCCTGATGTGGGGGGAGGAGGGAGCAATGACCAGTAGGTGATATTCACCGTGCATGCAATCAACCTGGGTTTGATCCTTCACATTTCATACAGTCTCCTGCGCCTGGTTAGGAGTGATCCATGAGCACAGTGACAGGAGTAAGCCCTGAGCACCATTATCTGTGAGACCCCCCAAACCAGCAAATAAGTAAAACCAAATATAAAATATACACCTTTTCCAGATGCTATCCTTTGGAGTACAAGTAATTAAAGATGTGGTGAATGAGGAAAGAATGCCAAGTATTTTATATTTGGAGGTACTTTGTCATTTGCTTTTGTGTAGGAAACTTAGGATATAGAGCCTCCTTTGTTCAAATGTATCTTATACTGTATCTTTATCCTTTTGTCAGATTATTTATGCTATAGAATAATCCAGAAACGCTATGTGTGAAACCTAGTTCTCATTTCAGTTCCTCTTAGAAAGATTCCACGAGTCAAGTTCCCAATGGTATCATTCCACCACCTGTTGATAAACCTAACTTCCATTATTAGCATCCTGGTTACATGGCATGTTATAAACAAGGACTAATTAAAATATCTGAGAAACAGGCAAAAGCATAATGAGAAAAATATTTTTATAAAAGAAATATTAGTCTTGCAATTTTAAATGATTTCATTCTGATGATTCTCATAAAGTCTCTTGACTCTCAGGAATCAGTTTCACTCAATCAGTGATCCTAAATTTTTTATAAAGGAATCAGTGTTTTCTATTGTACTGCTCTTTTATGCTTTGACCATTACTTTAGAGCAGCACAAAGGAGGAGGCACTTTTATTAGAAGATTTGGGACCACACCTTCAAGTGCTCAGGGTGGGTCCGTATGCATTACTGGGGAACAGTTATCAGCAACATACATACAAAACTGGAGAAATATCACTCTATAACAGAATACAGGTACCTGTCCTGCAAATTGCTGACCATTGTGATCGCCAATAGTGAACCTTCCAATAGTGAACCTTCTGAACAGTCATAGAGTGACTTACTTTCTGTACCATTTCTCCAGCTCCAAGGAGAGGTCACTTTTAGACAAAAGGAACCATTGATTTTTAAGAAAAAGTAATAAATAATAAAATGTTTAGGAGTAGTAGTTGGGAAAAGCAACAAGGAGCAGACAAGAAAAGAATATTGGTTTACTAAATAATATAAGAGAAACTGACCACATTTTATGATCTCATCTTATTTGCTTTCTTCCATTTGAGAATAACCATTTATCACTGGTATCTTGAAAATGTAGAAAAGAACAACAAGCCAATATATTTAAGTAGTAACCTAAAAGAAACTTAAAAAATAATAAGGCAAAATTTGCAACCTCCAAGTAAGTCTGATTTACCTCTTTACAATGATAAATCACTGGAGAAATATCACTCCATAACAGCGGGTAAAGTCCTTGTCTTGCACACCGCTGACCGTTTTGATCTCCAGCACCACTTATGGTTCCCTGAGCACTTCCCGCTTCTGCACGGAGTCAAGAGCAAGCCCTGAGCACAGCCAGGTGTGACCAAAAAAACCATAAAATCGAATAAAACTTCCAGTCACTTAGAAGAAAAGCAAAACATCAATCTTTGTTCCTCTCTGAATCTCAGTCATTCACCAGCCTATATCCCTGCTGTGGCCTGGGCGCAGAGCCCATTTGACAGCAATATTAAGATGATAGTCCAACATATTTGATGGCAGTGCCCCTTGTTTTTATCTGCAACTGTGTTTGGATAAATGTTTGCGAATTTTTGACTTCTGTCCCATGGATCAGTTTTAAAAAGGATTTCTATTATAGAATAAAATAGAAACTCAGAGCCTCAAATCCAATACCCTGCCCAGGCAATCTCTTTACTGACTGACTTCATTAATGTCTCTTAAGGTGCTTTCAGCTCTTCCCACACCCTTCCTCTCCATCCTTCCGGCACACTTTTCCCCTTTTCCTTCATTCTCCCCTTAACCAGATAGATTTTTTTTCCCACTTTTTGTGTCACTCCCAGCAATGCTCAGAGGTTACTCCTGCTCTGCATGCAGGAATTAGTATTGGTGGTGCTTGGGGGACCTAATGGATGCAGGGTTATCCAACCTCGGTGGGCCTCACGCAAAGGCAAACGCACTATCTGCTGATCTATCCCTCCCGCCCCAGTTAACCTGACTGTTAAATAACACAAATAAATTCAATACCTGGACATTTGCTACCATTTTTCTCCCACCTTAACTGGCCTCTTCAGTTTGTCCCAGTTAGTTTTTTTACATAATTTACATGCCATTTTCTCTGTGATATTATCTCCTAATTATACTGTCCAAGAAGTTCCTAAGCTCCCACTGCACTTCCTCAATAACTTTTATGCATCTCTTGTGTATGCGTATTTGTTGGGTAACATGCTATACTGAGCCTTAGCCTCCAACTACACTTATGTGGAGAGCTGGTTCCTGCCTTTGGAAATCTCCAGAGCAGACACAATGGGAGTTTGGGCATAATTGGACTGATTTCATAATTATATATGGCATAAATATTTTTATTATGATCTCACTTGCTTTAGATCAATATCCTGTTCTCATGAGTCGCCACGTGGGACATACATGTAGATATACCAAGAGTACTTGCTGTGTTGGATTGATCATAATGTAATCAGTTCTCCTAGTTCAGAGACATGCCAGTGCACCTCCAGGCAAAAGTAATATGTCTCTTACTCTAAAGGTAATGCCAAAGTGTATTATTCTGATGAATTTTGGACCTTAGTGGGATCCAGAGTCTGGGATCTGCTAGCTATGTATTCATGGTAAAAAGTTTTAATGCCATTTTCTACAAATTATGTTCTGAACTGCTTTCTGGTTCAGAGATGCAGCCCCTCCTCTCTCTGCTAGGGAGATTTTTGCCTCTGAAAATCAGCTCTGGCTTTTGTGAAGCTTGAGCCAAAGGCCCACCTAAAGACCTGCATTTCAAAAGGGCCATTTACCTGGCTTCATCTCTAGATAACCCAACCCATAATGGACTGGGCTGGAAAATTTTGGTGGGCTTCTGTCTATAAAAGAAGCTAGGAAAAGGTGAAGTGGCCTTTGTGCCATTTTGTTTCCCTTAGCGTTTTCCTCTCTCCATCCTCTCCGTTCTCTGTTGGGCTTCAACACATGGTGGCAGCCATCTAGGCCTACACATGGCCGGAGCCTAACTGGGAACAGAGTCCAGGTTTTTCTTGTTCTTGGATTGTATATCAGAGCCTGTGATAATTAAGTCTTTTAAAACTGCGCC
Organism: Cryptotis parvus; assembly: GCA_021461705.1. Taxonomy (NCBI): domain Eukaryota; kingdom Metazoa; phylum Chordata; class Mammalia; order Eulipotyphla; family Soricidae; genus Cryptotis; species Cryptotis parvus. Next base: position 81,738 of record JAJIBD010005965.1, read on the forward strand.
AGATTCCTGAGTTTTCATCCATTTCCTTCCAGTTTTAGAGGTGGAAGGGAACTCGCTTCCTGGTATTGTTGGGGATCCCAGTGGTTCCTAACAGGTATTGAACATGCCATTGTGATCTTTGTCCACTTATAAAATGTACATTTTGAGATAGTCTTAGTTTAGACTCTTCAAATTATTTTTAGAATATGATGTAGAGTATGCAGAACATGTACTTATAAATTATTTAGTGAATACAAAATTCAAAAAATCCTTCAGGTTTGAATGCTGTTTGAATTTTAAGATCAAAATGTATTCACAAAACTTAAGTCATTGCATATTAAGCCATTGAAGGTTAAGAGTGTGGTAAGCATGAAAAGCATGCACATATATGTATTTGTGTGTATAAACATTATGCACATATGCACTAAGTGTATATAGTTTCTACAGTATAAAATAAAGTGTGGGGAAATGATGAGGTACCCCACACGAAATCCAGGACTAGGGTCAGGGATCCTCTTCTTTCCTAGGGGACTGGCAGAGAAAGACGCAAGAATCCGGTGAAGTTTCAAATGCTTTACTTACAGGTTCAGGCATAAAAATCAGCAATGGGAAAAACTCCAAATTTAGGATTTCTGGCTGGACTCCGGTCACGTGTAGGCCAATATGGTGGCCACCATGTGTTAAGGCCCTCTAGAGAGGAGAGAGGCTAGGTGCCAGCAGAAAGACGGAAAGAGAGAGCAAGCGACCCACCAAAAAAGAGAGAGCGGTGAAGGGAAGCAGGCTAGTTTTATATCCCTGTAACCCAGACCTCCCACTTTTATGGGAAGCTGGCAGGGTCAAATGTTCTCAGGTAATTTCTCCCCGGACCTCACTTAGGCCATTGCAGGGTAGAAAGAAGGGGGTGCTGAGATGAGCTGTATCTCAGAATACAAAGGCCTGCATCTGTACCAAAGACTATACTATAGCCAGTTAAGTATTTCTCCAAGCATTCATGAGTCTCGTCTTTACTTCAGGTAGTTCTGTATTTTAGTTGTTTTTGAGTTATCAGGGAGCCATGCTTGCTTGCTAGTTTGCAGTCAAACAGCATTTCTCTTTGGTCTAATTACTTAGAGATCCAATGTGGCCAGGCAAATAAACCAGTAAGATCTATCTAGTTCCACGAAGATTGTGGTAGCATGAGAGAATATTTATAATAGCCAGTATAGAATACATGGTCAGATAAACTGCCACATTTAAACTACCCTCCTATATAAAAAGTGACTTGCAGGAGGCAATCCAGGCCAGATGCAGAGTGTAAATAATTTCAAATATATATACTCTTGCAATTCCCTGTGTAATATTTATATAGATTAAGAATCATAATAACTATCTTTTAATCTGTTAATCTGAAAACCTTATACTGCAAATGGGTCTCTATATGTACAAAGAGTAAAACCTACTTGTCTATGGGTCTATTGATACCATAACTATAAATGTGAATAATTAAAAGATAGCAATCTATGGTTACTGAACTTTAATGCACAGGTATACAAATGGCATAACGATGAAATAAAGAAAATAATAAAAATATAAGAAACATGCAATTAGATCACATATGTAAACTGATAAGGATAGAGATTAATTTTAGTTCTAAATGTTTCTAATTGAAACAATTAAGGCATAGAGTTTTTTTTAAATTTTAATCTAACACCATAGAAGTTATACATCGAGCAATATTTCAATAAATGGTAGGTTGACTGTTGGCTCTTTTGTTATAATTTATATAAGAAAATAGACAATTAGTTAATATAAAAAGGGACAATTGTTACCAAGACAGTTGGAAATGATCACTCTAGGCAAGAGCTGCATGCTGAAAGCTAATAAAGGAATGTAAATGACAACCTTTTAGTGCCTTTATTGCAAACCATAATGCCTAAATGTGGGGGAAGTGAGAGAGAGAGAGAGAGAGAGAGAGAGAGATGAGGAGAAAGAGAAGAAGAAGAAGGACAGGAAAGACAGAGAGAACTAAAGTGCTTTCTATAGAGGCAGGCCTGGGGGGTAGGTGACTTGGCAGGAGGGCAGCTGGGGATATTGGTGTGGGAAATACCCTGGAGGAGGGATGGGTTTTAGAACTCTATATAACTGTAATTCTACCATGAATAAGTTTTGCTACACTGTATCTCATGGTGATTCAATTAAAAAATAATGATCACACGATCACATGATCTTCCCGCTCATCATCTATTTGCTAGAGCGGGCACCAGTAATGTCTCCATATGTTCTGTCTCATGCTAGTAGAACACAAAGGCACCTGCTTGCTCCAGGAACATGAAGAGCCTCAAACCATTATATTAGGTCATGAGAATGACCTAATATAATTGTTACTGGTATTTGGCATATCAAATACAACACAAGCAGCTTGCCAGGCTTGCCGTGCGGATGGCATACACTTGTAGTCATCAAAAAAATAATAGAAAATAATAAAAATTTAAAAAGAAAATAGACAATAATAGAGTTCCTGCTAGCTATAAGAAAAGTCTGAGTAGGTTATTTTTCAATCTTAGTAGAACTTTCAATAAATATATTTTTCTTTCTCTCCTGATTTTGGTTGCAAATTCGATCTAAAACAAGCCAATAGACAAACTTATTTGTTGGTCAGGTCCAGGCATTTGATAATTATATAAAGTGGCTCATCAAGCAAGCATTGATTGTTAGCATTAGCCAGGAGTACATAAACATTTTTAAATATTGCATGCAGAAGAGAAACTGCACTTAGATGCATGATTAATAGTCCTGTTGCTGGTAATCTATTGTATCTCTTTTGCATGGAAAAAGCAATTAGAAACACATTTCCTACTATCCCAGATAGACCTTAGATGCTTTATAGCGGAAAATTAAAATTTTAGACATTGCAAAGAGTATAATAAATGTACTTTCAGTTGCTACAAAACACTAATATCTGGGGGTCCTGAAGAAAATTATAAAATTACAGTTTTATTTGTTTCTCTTACTTTAGGTAATCCATTTTTGTAAAGTAATAACATTATTTAATATAAATTGGATTTTGTACATATCTGTGTGTCTGTGTTGTGAGCAAATAAGGGAAACAGAAAAACATTCCTGAAAAGAATATTAATGAGTAAAAAGAACATTTTGAGAGCTGTGTCATAATAAACTTACGTGCGTGCAGACTAGGAGTTTGAAAATAATTAAAAATGCATTTTACTATAAGATCTCAAATATTTTATAATCTTTGAATAAATTTAATTTTTAAAATATATTTTTATTTTAAAATATAAAATAATAATATTTAAAATATAAAGACAAATGCTCTTAGATCCTCGGTTTTTCATTATATTAAATGTAATCTAGATATTTAAAAAATGTCAGGCATTCTGGAAAGAAAAGTCATATATTTCTATCTGGAAGAGAATTATGATTTATGCTATTTCAATCACTTTACACCAAGGAAGTGCTCAGATACTAGAAAAAACTTTTAAAAATAAGATAAGAAAAGAATTGAATTGAGTTCACATCATTAAGAATCCATTAAAAATCCTTCACAAGGCATTTCCTTTCCTTCCTTTTAAATTGCCTGAATTAACAAGATTTTTTTTATTGCAGAGAAATTAGGGCACAGAAGGGAAAAACTTATGATTCGGGTTTCACAAATAACTTCATATTTTCTTATTGTTTATAACTGTCTTTTCAAATATAACATGTTCATCAGACGTGAATAATAAAAATTACTAAAAGAAATTTACTTTAGAATTATTACATTAATTGTTATCTTTAATTTATTAAGAAAAAGACAGTTTCATATATATTTTCTTTCAAATTTTAACACCAAAATTATAAGTGACACTGTAACAGTTTCTGTTATTATAACAAGATCTTGCTGACATAAAAAAAGTTAATATTAGGGATCTGAGAACTTGTGTAAGAGTTCAAGTGCCTGCCTTTTATATGACTGACCCAGATTTTACCCCCTGGCATTGCATCTAGTCTCCTGAGCCATGTTAGGAGTGATCCAGGGGGCACAGAGTCAGAAGTAAGCCTTAAGTCAAACAGCTTCTTAGGAGATGACTCAAGATAAATCTAAATTGATGTTTACCTTTGTGCTTAAGTGTGTGTGTGTGAGTGTGTATGTGTGTGGTTTTGTAAACATCAAAGAAAAATTTTAATTGGGTATAGCAATTGTTGATGTTATGGTAATGCATATCATTATTTGTTTATAAAATATAGATATTGAATGTATCTGTGTCCATTTGTGTATTATTATTTTATTACACTCAGAATGTTCATATCCATCATTCTCAGAGTCTATATCTATGATAATGAAAGTGAGTTTGAAAACAGAAAATTACAGTATCAAGAAAGGAAGAGGGAAGAGACGAAGGTACGTTTCTCCATAGTCAAATCTCACTAAGCTCTGGGTATTTTATTTTTTAATTTATTTATTTATTTATTTATTTATTTATTTATTTGCTTTTTTTGGGTCATACCTGGCAATGCTCAAGGGTTACTCCTGGCTCTGCACTCAGGAATTACTCCTGGCAGTGCTCAGGGGACCATATGGGATGCCGGGATCGAACCCTGGCCGGCATGGGCCGGCCGCATGCAAGGCAAACGCCCTACCCGCTGGGCTGTCGCTCTGGCCCCAGCTCTGGGTATTTTAACATTTCCACTTTAAAATTAAATTTCTACCTGTAACTATATACTAAATTATTTTGTATTTATTTAGTATATATTTCAGGTCACCTTTGACAAAATATGAAACAAAAATATTTAAAATGCTTTGGCCAATCAAGAAGCCTTATCAGATATACTGGAGAAACATTGGGAAAGTTATGAAACTTTCTTGTTTACCAATTTTAACTTGCCTAAACATAACATATACAAGTCCTGGAAGTAATGCTTCATTGGTATAACTATTTTGGTCAAATCTGATTGGCACTTCTCCATATTAACCTTTTCCTTCTCTAGGTCTTGTGTTCTTACCAAGATTCAAGGTTACATATTAGACCTTTTAGTTGACTATGGATTGTGTTAAAAGCCCAAATAGATAGCCAATCTAGTTGTTTCAGTAGTGCCATAAAATTTGACTCATTCAATTCTCATCAAAAAAACAGTTTATTAAAGCAGAGTTAATTTTAAGAGAACAACTCTTTTCTCCAGATAGATGTTTGAGATAGCTAGAGATGTGGCTTGGGTATTTCATCTCCTATAGATCTGTTGCAGAGCAATATTCTTATGTGCCTATCTAGTTAGCAGCACACTTCATAGCCAGATTTATATTTTCCACTGCAAGATAGCATTCAACTATATTACGCTCCAAGTCAGTCTTGTGGCTATTTGGGGAGCTGTTTTAAGAATGCACCCTAAAATAATCATTGACTCTCATGCTTCTAAGTAAATCTAATTATATTTATGGTGTGACAGGCCAGTTATTTCATTGACATACTGATGTCCTTTTGACCTCAATTTTATTTCTGCTGGAATATTTTTAAATTTGCTATCACGATTAACTTATAGCTTAAGTTATCTTTCTATTTATTATCAGTGTGATTCCAGATCTCTCTTTTGTAAGTTATGATTTCAGAGTATGTTTCTATTGCTATAAGAGTTTTTTCTTAGAATTGAGTTGTCTCCATCAGAGGGTATATTAAGTGTTTCCTCATTTTCTTTTGTTTCCATATTTTTTAAATGTTTCCTTTTAATTGACTAAAATAGTTGTTCAATAATATGATTTTATCTCATATAATTGAGCTTTTATGCTTTTATTCTGTTGGTTTTTTATTACTATAAGCATTTGAATTTCCTTCTATTGTGATCTAATAAATATTTTCTATGGTATAAATATTCAATAAGTTATTGAGAATTATTATCTCATCAATATTAAGAAAGTCTGTAACCGGTAAAAAATAATACTAATTTTTGGGCAAGGGATGGTTGGAATACTCTGCAAATATCTATTATGATCCTTTCATATAGTTCCTCATGCAAATCTATTTCCCTACTTAAATTTCTCATGGATGCTTGGTCAATTGCTATAATTTGAGTGCTAATGTCAAGCTCAATGTCAAATATTGCCTTCATAAATTTTGATGCTTCTATATGGCACTGAAACATTAATGAATATAGAAAATAAATATTAACACTTTTATTATCTCCCTATACTTTTTATATTGTTTATTTTTTCTTGTTTTGAATTTTATGTCTAAATAATCTATGATATAATTATAGTGGTTTCTGTCTTAACTTATTTCCATTAGCTTAGATCTTTTGTTCTTCTAACCAGTCATTCTAACCAGTTAGTGACTTAAGATTGGTTGGTAGAGTCCACTCACGTTTAGGTATATAACATACTGAGGAATTGCTACTGCTATTTTGCTTGTTTATTTTTTTATTCTCAGTTTTCCCATTATCACTTAACTAAATTTTTTGTGATTTTTTTCCTTTCTGAAGTTCAGAGAGAACAGCTTCTTTCAATAACAACTTTTTATTGTCAACTGTTTATAGAACAAAAAATAATCAAGCTTAACAAAGTCATACTTAATTAGTAATTAATGTATAATACTATTGGCTTGTTTATTTATTTATTTATTTTACTTTGTAATTTATTATGTATTCAACAACTGAAGGACATGCTGATTATCTCCATTATTTTTCTAACTTATTTATTTATTTTTTATTATATCACCATGATGTATACGATTACAAAGATGTTCATGTTTGGGCTTCAGTCCTACAGTGTTCCAAATCCATCCCTCCACCAATACCCATTTCCCATCATCAATTTGTCCACTAATTCCCTTCCTCCTCCCCCAGCCTGCCTCTATGGCAGGCACCTTCTGTCTCTCTCTCTCTCTCTCTCTCTCTCTGTCTCTCTCTCTCTGTATCTCTCTCTTCCTTCTCTTACAAATTGTGGCTTTCAATACATACATTTAGAGGTTATCATATATATCCCTTTGCCTACATTCAATGCTCTATTTGAGGCTGGTATTATCGTTTCTAACAATTATTAGTACACTGTTCATTTCTCTGTCTTACCTAACCTCTGACTCCCACACACTTGCAGTAGATTCCACCCACTGACAAGACCTCCTGATTTATGTTTTGCCTTGTCTTGGATATTGGTATCAAACTATTTTATATCCTTCAAATAAATACAATCATTCTATATCTTTCCTTTTCCCTCTGGCTAATTTCACTCAGCACGATCCTTTCCATGTCCATCCATTTTTAGGCAAATTTCATAACTTCATTTTTCCAAACAGCTCCATAGTATTCCATTGTGTAGATGTTTCTTTATCTAGTTGTCTGTTCTCAGGCACTATGGTTGTTTCCAGTTTCTGGCTATTGTGAATAGTGCTGCTATAAACAACTTTTTAGTATTATTTGAAACTAAGGGACAGAGCGATAGTACAGCATTTGACTTGCACACACGTAACCTGGGATGGATCCTCTGTCTCATATATTTTCCCCAAGCACCACAAGGAGTAATTTCTGAGGTCAGTCAGGAGTATCCTCTGAGCATTGCTGACTGTGACCCCAAAAAGCTGATATATGTGCATATGCATGTATTTGTGTATGCATGTATATACATGTGTGTATATTATTTGAAAATACAAGTTAGTGGTAGTTCACTCTGTCTTCTTTTGGTCTGGTGAAGCCTTTATTTTTACTTCATTTCTGAAAAAGAATTATATTCTAGGATATTTGAGCAGTACTGTTTAATCTCAGTAACTTAAAACTATTGCTCCATCCTCTTGGTTTGTATTAAATATGTTAAACAATATGATGCTAGCTTCATGAAAATAACCACGTTACCTACCACTTATGACTTTTTAAAAAATATTTCTTGTCTTAGATTCCTAATAACCATCTCAGTGTGTTTTGGAGTTTATATTGCCTTTTTTATACTAGATTTATGAACCTATCTTTTGCAGGTTTGGGAGATTTTTAAACTATTATTCTTTGAAGAGTATGTCTTTCTTATCTTTTCCTTCTTGTCACAAGTAGGGATATTCATTATCTTTATGTTGCCTTTAATAAAGAGTTGTAAACTTTTGTTTATTTAAAAATTATTAAATCCATTTATATTTATTATTCTACAGAAACAAATTATATTTGTTTCATTTTATGTATCATTTTAGAGAACTGTTAATGCAGTGTTTCATGCATACAATATTCCACCACTGTATCTTTATTCTACCAGGATGTTTTCTTCACTGATAGTGTCAGCCTGACCCCTCTCTCTCTATGGTGATAAACCCCATACTAAAGACCAATCCTAAATTTCTTTTGGCTTTGGACAATAGTTATTTTCCAACTGTTTCTTTATATCCTACATATGAGAGATATCATTTTGTGTAAGTATGTATCTGGTTAACTTCAGACAGCATATTTCCTTTTGACAGCAAATTGCATAATTTTATTTTTTCTTAAATTCAAGTAGGGTTTCATTGTGTCTATGTATCATGGTTTCTTTATCAAGTCATCTATTCTTGGATATTTTTTTTCCAGATTTGGGCATGTGTGAATATTACTTGAATGCACATAGAAGTGCAAATGTCTTTTCTGAATAGAATTTTTTGGACCCTTGGGATAGATGCCCAGAGTGGAATAGCTGGGATACACAGGGGCTCACTTCCTTGTTTTTTTTTAGAAGAATCTACATTGTTTTCCATAATAGCTGGTTGAATTTCCTCAGCAGTGAATGAGTGTCCTTTTCCTACATATCCACAGCAAGACTGGTTCTTTTCTTTGTGATGTATGCCAGTTTCACTGGTATGAGAGGATACCACATTGCTGATTTTCTTTGAATTTTCTTGATGAAGCAGAGCATTTTTATGTTATCTTTTTTCCATTGTTTGAGGAAGTTTATGTTAATCTCTTACCCCCTCTTTTTGATGGGGTTGTCTTAAAATCTACCTGTGCTTTATGTATCTTGATAACAAAACTGTATTAGTGGAGTGGTATATTGTTTCCAAATCTATAGGTTGTCTTTTTATTCTGTCCATGGTTTACTTTGTGGTGGTGCATAAGCTTCTTAATGCAAAGTAATCCCAATTAAATTTGCATTTGCTTCTATTTGACTGGCCAATGACTTCAAATCATTGAATATATCTCTAGATTCTATGTCAGGAAATGTACTACCTATGGACTTCTTAATATTATAAATAGATTCAAGTCTGAGATCAAATTATTTAATCTATTTTACTTTGACTATTGTGCATAGTATTAGAGAAGAATCTGAATATATTTTAATTAATTAACCATCTTTAAACACCATTTGTTGAAGAGGCTTTCCTTGTCCCAGTTCATACTTTTTTTCTCCTTTGTTGAAGATTAATTTTTATATACCTGAAGATTTCTATTTGGGCTTGGAATTTCATACATGACATGGTCTAAGATTATATTTGTGTTACAGTATTGCACTGTTTCATTAATGCAGCTTTATAGTTGGGGGGTGAAGCCTCCCATCTTCATTTTCCACAGGATTGCTTTGACTGTTTTGGATGATTTATCATCACAACTAATTCCAAACGTGTTTGCTGCATCCTTTAAAAATGTAATGGATATTTCTATAGGTAACTGCATTGAATTTGTAGAATGTTTAGAGCAAGCCTGTAATTTTAATATGATTATTCCTTCAAATCTATGAACCTGGAATGTGTTTTCATGTTCTTGTATCCTCTTTTATTTCATATGGTTTTATAGTTGTATTTGAACATCCTACCTTTTATTGTTGAACAGATTTTCAAGTAGTTTTCTGAGGCATAATTGTGATTAAGTTTTTTAAAAATCTTTTATTTCATTATTTGCATATAGGAATACCATTGATTTCTCCATGTTGATTTTGTAGGCTAAGAGTTTACCATAAATGCCTATCATTTCAAGATCTTTTTGGTGCTACCTTTAATATTTTCTAAGTATAGTTTACTAGACCATTCTTTCAAACCTTTAAAGACTTATTCCCAATCATTTTCAGGTTTTCCAGGAAGTTGAAAAATAGGAATCCTCCAAACAGATTCTATAAGGCAAACAACTTGAAACCAAAGCAGACAGATACAACAAGAAAAAAAGAAAATAATAGACTTATATTCCTGATGAAATAGATGCAATGACACTCAAGAAAATGTTTCAAATAGAATACAACGGTCATCAAAAAAGATCATGCACCATGACCCAATAGGATTCATTTTAAAACAGAGTAGGCCAACATAAACAAAACAATTCACTATAATATTAAATATCCTCAAAATTCTACAGCACTGACTTCAAAAACACTAAGAAAATTTTATATGTTATCATCTATAATTTATTCCAGGAATGTGAGCATGGTTTATAGACAAAAGCCATAGTGATAGTACAGTGGGTAAGATGCTTGCCTTCTATGTGGCAAAACTAGATATGATTTCTGGAACCCTATGTAGTCCCCATAATGCCTGAGTTCAGAGCCAGAAACAAATCAAGGTACAAGACTCCAAAACCAACAAAAACAAATATATGCAAATAAATAATGTTGACATATAAACTTAACAAATTTAAATAATACATAGTCATCCCACTCTGCAAAAATGCTTTTGACAAGATATATGATTAAAATAAAAGACCTCAGCACCGATGTGAATGAAATGTATCACAACATAAAACCCCACATATGGAAACTGTTTGGTCATCATTATATTCAATAATCACTTCTAACACTTGTCTTCCTGTTTTCATCGATTTGCACTAGCAGGCACCAGTATCTCCATAAGTCCTGTCACATGCTATTGTAGCCTAAGGGCATCTGCTCACTCCAGGAACATAAAGGGCCTCAAACCATTCCTTCAGGTCATTGAAAGGAGGTCTATAATTGATACTGGTTTTTGGAATATCAAATACAACACGGGCAGCTTGCCAGGCTCTGCCGAGTTGATGGGATACTAGTCGGCTCTCATTTTGTGCACTTATTGATGAACCAGGAGGCCACAAAGTGGCCATGCAAAACAGGGAAAGATGAGATTTTCTGCTGTGTGGGGCTCTGACAGCTGTGGAGTCTGGATGTTGAAAATGGCGGCCTTCATGGTATGGCGGTTCCTCTGGCTTCTTTTTGAGGGATGGCAGGCCATGGCTTGACCCACCTTCACTCCTGGGGGCCTCAAAATAAATAAAATAAATACATAAAATAAATAATAAAATAAAATAAAATAACTAAAAAGAAAAGTAACCAGGACCAGATTTGGGGGATGAATTTGCTGTTTGTCAATGTTCGTATTAAATATTACCACTGCCAGTCACCAAACTACTATTTGATATGCCCTAAATGGAACATGTGTGCTGGAAAATGGCAATTACTGAGAACTAAGGCCAGAGGTAGAAACAGGGTTGGAGGGAAGCACAAAGGCCCATAGGGCTGAGTCTTTTCACCACAAACAGAGAAAGACCCCCATCTTTATTCTGGCCTTTGTTCTCCTCATTAGTTTTTACAAAGCATGAAAATAAAAATCAAAAAATTCTTGCTGTAAGTAATGCAATCTTTAACCTTAAATCCTATAAAATAAAGATCTCTCTCTTTTGTAAAAAATAAGGACATTCCCACTAATATCAGAAATAGAAAAAAGTCAAATATAACCACTAAATCTCAATAGAATATCTGAAGTTTAATTAACCAAATAGATCACTTGATCACTTGACATTCTGTTATTCATCGATTTGCTTGAGCAGGCACCGGTAACATTTCCATTTGACCCTATCACATGCCAGTGTAGCCCAATGGCATCTGGTTGCTTCACAAATATGAAGAGTCTCAAACCGCTCGTTCAGGGTCTTGACGAAGAAGTCTGACCATCTTGTAGGTGGGCGGCCACGTGATCTTTTGACATCTCGTGGGATCCAGTCGGTAATATCTCTAGTCCAGCGGCTGTTTCCAAATTGCATTACATGTCCAGCCCATCTGATTTTCGATGCCTTGTCAAACGAGACAGCGTCCCTGCCTCTGTAAAAGTGACGGAGATGGAACTCCAGATTCCTTCTCTCACTTGAGTGAGGTGTGATATTCCAAGCATAGCTCTTTCAATTCCCTCTTTGGGAGCCCCGATAACATCCTCATCCTGCTTTCGTAGGGCCCAGATCTCTGACGCATATGTTAATGCAGGAAGAACGGTGGAGTTTTAGCTATTTCTTCCATGATTTTGAAGGCATTCCATTTCTTATCAAATAGATAAGAAAAGGATAATGTATCCATATTAGCAAAAAAAATAGGAATCTATTACTATTTTCATATTTCATGGCAATGCATATACAAATTAAGAATTTCAGTAAATTATCAGAAAAATAATAATATCTGTTGTTTTCTATAGACACATAATAAACTAGCAGAAAAAATGAGGAAAACATAATCATTCATAGTTATATCAAAAAGCATTGAAATATCTAAGCATACATCTTCCAAGATGGTGAAAGACTTATATGCAGAAATCTAAGACACTGATAAAAGGAATAGAAAACACAAAGAACAACACAAATATTAGGTGCTCATAGAGTAAAAGAATTAAATTTGTAAAACTGTGTATTTGGGTTAGGGAAAATAACCCAAAGAGAAGGTTCACATGCCTGCAATATGGAAGCCTGTTTTGATCCCTGAATAGGAAAGATGCTATCTTACTCAATGCAGTATATAACTTATTTAGAGCAATGTACAGATTCAGTGCAATTCCTGTTTAATACCAATGGTATTTTTCAGATAAACATTTTGACATTTATTTGGAAGCAAACATGAGCCCCCAAAACAATTCAATACCATGTGATAAGAACAAGATTGAAAATTTTACAGTCCTGATTTCAAACTATGGAAAAAAGAGAATGGTGTTGGAATGAAAATGTAGAAACCAATCAGCCCAATATATATCTGTACAGTACTTTATAATAATGCAACTAAGATATTTTCTACAATAAACATTTATATAAATGAACAACTTCATGCAATAGAGTGACTCTAGAACATCAATATAAAATTTAATTAAAATGGATTATGAAATTAAATATAAGGCCTGTTGCCAAAAAATACAGTAAAAATATCCAATACACTCCCTTGACATTTATTATAAAGAAGTTTTAGTCATTAAATTTTCCAACCAAATAACTTGTTTCTTTAAAATTTATTTTACTTGGTTTTAAGGCTATACTTAGTGATTCTCAGGGGTTTGATCCTGGATCTGCACTCTGCAGAAAACATGCCTGTTATTGGTGAGGAACTGTAAGAGATGGATGTCAGAGATTGTACCTGGGTTGGCCCTGTGTACAAAGAGCTCCAACCCACTGTTCTATTGCTCTGTTCCCTAGATTCTTTTATTTTTTTAAATAAAGACATACAGATGACCATAAAACACAGAAAACTGCATACATCATCTTTTATTATTAGGGAAATGGAAGCAAAAACTAAAACAATTTATCACTTTTTAACCTATAAAAGTAATAAATATGCAAGAAACAATAATAAACACATGTTGGGCGAAGATGTGAAGAGAAGGCAACCCTTTGATATGGTTGGTGGGAATGTAAATTTGGATAGCCTTAATATAAAGTACAATGGAGATTCTTCGAAAAAGTTAAAACAAATTGCATTTTTTCCCAGTTGTACTATTTGGGTTATTTACTTGAAGAATTAAAATGTACTTAATTACATTAATTAATTATGTAATTAATAATTAATTACTTAATTAAAATATGAAATAGATGCATTCATCTCCATGGTCACTGATTAATTTTGACAATAGGAATTTAAAAGCAAAACACTAAATACTCATGAACTGATGTTCAGGTAAAGATGTGTGTATACATACATATATACATATAAAATGGTTTTAATGTTTTTATATATATATCTTATATATACAGCATATATATATATATATATATATATACACTGTAGGGGATGTCACTGGAGTCCCCAACATAGTCAGAACAGAAGTTCTCTTCTACCTCCGAGGACGCCAGGGGAACAGATGAAAACTCACGAGTCTGGGAGTCTGGTGCAGTTCCACAAATGCTTTTAATAGTGCAAAAGCTCTTCCACAGCACTCCAGTATAATGAAAGAACTCTAGCTCTGGTCTGTACTTAGACCATACAAAAGAGCCTAAGTCTCCCACCAAAGAGAGAGGATCTCACCCGAGATGAGTCCTACCCAGAAGAAGGAGCAAAAGGCCAAAGAGCAAAAAGCCAAGGAGCAAAAAGCCGAAGAACAAAAAGCTGGTGCCCTTATATACATCAAAGTAATTCAACAAAGAACTCTAAACAGAGTGTAGAAGGGCAGTGCCACACCCTACTGCAGGTAAAACAAAGATTATAGGACTAATCCCGAGATTATCTCTTATGTAAAACACTGGAGAGAGAGAGAGAGAGAGAGAGAGAGAGAGAGAGAGAGAGAGCTGATATAAAGTAATGCATCTTCATTTCATGAGCTTCATGTAATCTAGATGGTACCCACAAGGTCCTCCTTATTTATTATCTGTACCAGGGTGACTGAGTATCTTGTTCTCCACATACTGAAAGGATCACACTTGCCTGCTTGAGATCCTTCCAATAGCCTTCCTATAGTCTCAACGAAGCCAGGGTGGTAGTCTCCTGGTAAATTCTAACTGTCCCACATTGGGTGCAGTGGGTATAAAGAGGAGCTGTGCCCAATCTAGAAAACATAGAAGTCTTAGTAGATGTATAAGTGAGAAGTTATTCAGTCAAGGGGACTTCTGTAACTGCCACACCCTCTAGCAGTGTTTACATTGAAGAGAGGTCTCATTAGAATGAACCTTGGCTTAAATAGATTAATCTGTGAGTGGGCAAAACACCAAAGCTCCCAGATTAGCTAAATCTGTCATTCAACAATACACCACATCTAATGGTGTATGTACATATACACCACTATATATGTACCATTTATATATATATATATACATATATATATATTTATAATGGGATGCTTCTTAACTATAAATATTTTTTTTCATTCTATATTCACAATAACAATGAATTGACAATTGAAATGAATCAGAGAAAAAATGTAACTCATACATGGCACATTAAGAAAGAAAAACAACAAAACACTAACAAACTAAATACTACCTCGAGGTAAAAGGGAAGGGGAGTAAGATCATATAAAAATGTTAAATTTTAGGGTGAAGAATGGAATTTGCCTCTTGATAGTGAATACAAGGTATTGCAAAAGATGTTGTTTGATAAAAGTGCATTGTTTCATCCTACAGAATTTAAAATATAATCCACCTACATAAAATGTATAGAAAATATAATATTTATAGAAAACAAATAGTTTCTATGTAAACTTTTATTTGTGCTTTAAAGGAAATATCTAAACCTGCTGATAACATTTAAGATATTTGCAAAAGAATTTTATTATTCATATAAAATGCCTAGAAATTTAGCTTCTTTATAGAAAATATTTTTCAATTTGATACAAAAATAGACACAGTATTTTTTATAAGAACTTTTTTCTATTATACTTATATAAAATGATGATTTTATTTTAAAAAGATCATGATGACTTCGATAAAATAACAGTTACTCTAGGGATAATTTATACAATTATTTGTTATTCACCTTCATCAGGTGAAATTAATTTGAGGAATTTGCTGCATAATTGATAGCATAGTTATTTTGTAACTTATTTAAGATTGAGGCAAAGATCTTGGATTATATTGATGATACATATAAATAAAAAAAATTGAAAAGTTGATATTATAGCCCTGATTTTGACAACAGCGAGGGTATTGTACTACACAATAGTTAATGAATCCCTCAGATCCATAGTTAACCTTATATTTTTATGTGAATTTGACATATTAAAGTTAACATTTAAATTAACTTTCCTTAGTTTATGTAAGAGTCCACAAACACTTATTTTTAGTATTATAAGATCAAGATATATTTAAATTTAGTTATTTTATTTTCAAGAAATAGTTTACATCATCTTTAAGTTTAGATATTAATGAGATGTCTATATTCCTGTGGCAAGACTCCCACCTGAGAAAAATCTTCTCATTTAAGAATATCAATAGCTATATACATTTATCATTTATGTAATCTAGTTTACAACTCAATTTTAATATCACTTAAAAGTACATAAGCAAATTCTACATGACATTTTTATTACCATTGTGATATCTGAAGTTTAATTTTAGAAGCAAACGATAAAATGTCCATTTTTAATTTATATGATAATTTGATTTTTAGGATGAATGCTATCTGTGCAAAAGACACCTGTGCCTGTGATCCAATTGAAATACTCATTTTTATTCAAGTGACCCTCTAGAGGTCATATTTTGGTTTTCAATAGATATTACATGTTAGGAACCTATTAAAGTTTAAAATGATAATTTTAAAACATTTTACAAGAACTGTAATTGTAAATGCATAGACTTAAATTGACAAAGTTCATTTATTCATAGTTTTTTTAAAGTCCCTAATTTGAAAGTCTGAAGAAACAAAAATGAATTTATATTTTTGAAGACATGTCTAATCTCTAATACAGATATTTAGAATCTATTATTAAAGGAGAAAAACAATTAAAATTCAGAACTCTGGCATACATATTTTTGGAGTTGATTTCTGAAATGCATCTTGATGTGTGAATGCAATGGGCAAGATAATTTTTCCTCTGCATCTTACTGTGCAAATCTGTCAATGGAGGCGTAAAGATAGTCATTTTAAAGTGACTACAGTGGAACACAAGAGCACAATAGAATACTTAGAACAAAATAATCACACACTAAATGCTGCTTTCTGTTAACAGCACTTTTTCTAATAAAACTCAAGTGGTGGAAGATGACGGCAACCAGGATAAACAAATGCAGGATTAAAAACATGCATATCCCAAGGTGAGCAGAATCTGATAGTCCAGCGGGTAGGGTGTTTGCCTTGCACGTGGCCAGGCCATGTTGGTCCGGGTTCGATCCCCCGCATCCCATATGGTCCCCTGAGCACCGCCAGGAGTAATTTCTGAGCGAAGAGCCAGTAGTAACCCCTGAGCATCGCGGGTGTGACCCAAAGAGCAAAAAAAAACCCAAAAAACAAAACAAACAAACAGAAAAAAAACAAAGATGAGCAGAATTTAAATTCATAAGGGCTACCTGAGAACTCACAGTAGAGGGCACTCTTCAATTTTCTGAGTAATAATGGTCCCCAATCTTTGTAGGTAATCAGTTCTAGTTGTGTAGGTTGATTTTTATTCTTTGACTCATTATTCCTGAACCTCAAGAGATTCACTAGAGTTAAACACTTATGTCAGTTTGTTTTCAAAAGTTAGTCATTACTGAAATTTGGCAAAATATCTGTCCGAAGATTCATGAAAATTATCATAAAACTTATATGCCACATATGTATATAGAACTATACAACATATATAAAATGTGTGGCAATAATATATGATTTTTATTTGATTCCTCTTTCATATCTCACTTATGAATAGAAGCATGGAAGTGAAAATTTCAGACTACTTCAAATAAGCAACTAACTGTGAATATTATTATAACTAACCCACTTAATAGAAGAGACTCAAATCAAAAATGATAACTATTGTGATCGGCATATTTACATTAAAATTGTTTTAAATGACCAAGATTGTAAAAATTTTGCTTTCCATATTTTTTGCATCAAAAATTATGAATCTCTGATAGTTACATTTGTAAATTCATTTAGACTATTATGTACTTTAGTAATCCAATCAACACAGCTTTTAATTTCTTGCTGTGCTTAGAAGCTGCTTTGCCAAGGATTATGGCCAGCAGGGTGGCGTCCACTTCTTGGCACTTAATAAAGAATGGCTTAATGACTGAACTGTAGCAGCAGCTCAGGCTAAATCATTAGTACTATGTAAGAACCTTATGATTTACTTAATGCACTTTCCATTCTGCATATTTTATTGCATTTAAATAGCAGCATATTATGACTGTTTCAAACCATATAACTATAAAACTAGTTGGTTTTGGTACATTAGTAATTTAGTGTATTTTAAAAATAAATTGTTAAACACACTTGAAATTTCAGTGCTATGTTAAAATTTGTTATTATGTAGTAAAAATTTTATGTATATTATTTGCACTTGAAATTAAACATGCAAGAACGTACAGAAATGAATGAGACGCCTGCTCCATTTATTTCTATGAAACTTGAAGTGAAAGAAATTCTACATCATATATTATTTGATATGTAGAAGAAATCTAATATGTCTATTGGTAAGTTTGCTTTTCAATCTACTAGTGCTAAGATGCAGTTTTCCCATTATATCTGCATTCCCTAATGAAAGACTTACTCTGAAAAATGTCAGCGTTCTTTGTTCTTAAAATGTTTGTCCTCCCTTCAAATCATCTCAAGATGCTTTCACAGAGTACTATACAGGAAAGTGAGGAACATATCAAACGCCAATGACAATGACTCTTCAAAAATCTACACAGCACCAGAGAGATTACAGAGGAATGGGGCTTGTCTTTCAAGCAACTGACCTGGGCTTGATCCATGGTATTCCATATGGTCCTCTGAGCCTCCAGGAGTGATTCCCAAGTACAGAGCTAGGCATAACTCCAGACTACTGCTGGATGTTGCCCAAAAAATCAAAAAAGAAAAAACATTATCAAAAGCATCACAAATTAGTAATTTTAAGTGTTAATGATTAATGTTATTTTTTGATTCACTTATTCTTCTCCTCATTAAAATGTCTTCACAAAATCAAATGGAAATCTCTGCATGAATTTCATTACATTAAAGCTAACACATTATTTTACTTTTTAGGCAGTAATGAAAGATAATAGCACTGATTTCACTTTGGAATATAACTACTGTATCTTATGGCTATATGCACTTTTCATTAAATTCTACATATTGGAATTATGGATAATGGTAGTGGTAAGAATAAATAAAATGTTGACTGTAAAGTTAATATATTTAGTATACATAGAAGCAGAATAGGGTTCTAGAATTTTAGATGAGATACTGTTCTCATGTTTAAAATTTATATTTTAACTCCCCTTATGCTATATGTTTTGCCTTGAGTAATTAAAGTGGTTACACAGCTGACTTCAATATCTGACTATATAAATGAAATAAAACATTTGAGGGACAAGTTGCCCATAAAAATTAATTTAAATGAGTTAATAGTAAACAGCTACTCATTTTTATATATCATGCAAAATAAAAAATATTCAAACATTATATATATATATATATACTTATATAATATATTTATGTATAATCCATATATATTTATACCATATGATAAATCATATATTGTCTAATCATATATTGTCTACCCCTTCTTTTGGGTAGGACTCCTCTCGGCTGAGATCCTTTCTCTTTGGTGGGAGACATGGGCTCTCTTGTATGGTCCAAGTTCTCACCAGAGCGAGAGTTCTTTCGTTATATTGGATTACGGTGGTAAACTTCGCAGACATGGGGGCAGAGCTGCTACTGGCTCTCCCTGTGAACAGCCGCTCATGAGGCGCCCGGGAGGATGGTGGGTTCTAGCCCTGGCCCACCATCCCAGCAGAGCCTCGCAACAAGCCAGAAGACCCCCACTCCATGAGGGCCTCCATTTTCCACATCCGGACTTCTCTCTCATCAGACCTCCACCCAGCAGACCAGCCTATCAGCGCCCGGCTCATCGAAGTTCCACCCTGCAGCAGTCTTTCTTAAATCCGGCTCAGGTATGCCGGTCCAGAGACTTGCAGACATGGGGCAGAGCTGCTACTGGCTCTCCCTGTGACCAGCCGCTCATGAGGCGCCCGGGAGGGATGGTGGGTTCTAGCCCTGGCCCACCATCCCAGCAGAGCCTCGCAACAAGCCAGAAGACCCCCCACTCCATGAGGGCCTCCATTTTCCACATCCGGACTTCTCTCTCGTCAGACCTCCACCCAGCAGACCAGCCTATCAGCGCCCGGCTCACGCAGCCGCTTGCGGCCCGCCGGTTCATCAATAAATGCTGGACTTAGAGGTGCCTACAAGAGTATGCTACCTGCACGGCAGAGCCTGGCAAGCTACCCGTGTTGTATTTGATATATGCCAAATACCAATAACAATTATAGACCTCATTCCGGAATGGATTGGGGCTCTTTATGTTCCTGGAGCAAGCAGATGCCTTGGGCTCTACTAGCATGAGACAGGACATATGGAGATGTTACTGGGGCCCCGCTCGAGCAAATCGATGATGAACGGGAAGACAGTGACAGTGATATTGTCTAAGGTCTGTTAGAGTCCCCAACAGTATAAGGGAATGGGTTCCCTTTTACCTCAAGGGCTGGCAAGAGACCACAAGTTTAGTACAGTTCTAAAAGGCTTTTACTTATCACCAATAGTAAAACAAACACTGCTACTACAATCCAACGTGATGGGATCTACCAGACCTATGGCTGATCATCAGATTTCTCTGACCATGTGCTCAGGCCAAGTACTCCCACCAAGATGGATGCTTTTTTTTCTCCAAAAAATACAGCTTTTCTCTTTCAAAAAGGTGCCAAAAGTCCAAGGCTGGGCCCTCAGCCAGTCTGCAGAGTCAAAGACCAGCATTTGCATGCAAATATCCAAGCAACCACACCTATTCCAGATCTAATCAAATTCTAAATAACAGGGCCTCAGTCCCTTTTGTCCCTATTGGCTCTTATGAAAAATTCTATGGAGAGGTGGTTGGCCAGGAATCATTCCTAAGAACAAAAGCATCACAGGAAGTATAACATGAGGAAAAAAAAATTATCATTTCAGACCACGACCTTCTTGAAAGTAGATGGTTATTTCAAGTACCCACAAGGTCCATGTTCATATTACTCTGCTCCAATGCAATTTTCATATTCTGTTCTCTGATCTACTGAAAGGGTCATGTTCACTTGACTGAGGCAAGCCAGCATGAGCCCTCCTTTAATCTTTACAGAGCTGATTCCAAAGGGTGGTTCCTATATAGCCAGGGTGGTTTCCTCCTGGTATATTTCTAGTCAATGAAGAGGACTCATAGGGGTTAAGAGGAATGGTGACTGCACTAGATAGTATTGGATTCATAACAGAAATTATAACAATATCCTGAGAGTTATTAAAATCAAACTTCCTTCTCTGTTCCTGCCCCCAATCTCCCATTGTGATGTGCACAAGAGTCTTAAGGCAATGCAAATGACTTTAAACTGCAAATATCCAGGGCCAGCTATGGTGGTGTCTGCCAACAACATATCATAATAATAATATTTATATTTATGAGCTATACATTTTAATATAAGAATATATTTACTATCACACATTATTATATGATGTAATATAAATGTGTATCATATATTATATATGGATATATATTTATGTTATTTATATTCTTATTATATACATTTATATATAAAAATGCATATAATAGAAATTATATTCTTACACTAGAAAATAACTTTCAGAATACTTGAGAGATGTGTTTCTTGTGGTTGTCATTGCATGGAAAAATGGACACACTTTACCACTGACTATAATATAGACATTATGGAATATATAATCACTATAAGAATATAGGTAACTGATAAATTATAATCACTATAAGGAATTTTAAACATAATTATTAGCACCCTTTTGCTTTATCCAAGTTTTATTTATTTTTATTTAGTCTACTAAAAAAAAATCATACATGAATGAATCAATATGCAAAAAAATTTTCCTTTAGGGTCTATGGTGGCAAGAAAAATATATAAAACAAACTCAAAGAAAGGTTTCTGCATACCTAAGGAAACTATTGCAGAAAAAGAGACTGAAATATTAGTATCAACATTGCTACTTACCAATTAGAATGGGAGAGAATAATTGTACATCATGGATATATACATGACTCCTTTAGTTTGACCATTTACCCTTTATTTTATACATATTATCAATATAAATATAAGATAAACGGTTAATGATCACACTTAAAATCAGGGTGGCTCTGATAAAGACTTCTTCAAAGAAAATATGTGAGTGATAAAGGGGCACATAGAAATATGTTCATCATCTCTTAATATTTGGCAAGTAAAAATTATAAACTAAATATCATTTCATACCTTTTAGAAGGGCTAAAATACAAGTACACATCTTGGAGGATATGGGGAGAGAACAAAATTCTTGTCAATTTTTTGTTGAAATGTAAATTGATATAGTCATAATGTAAAGAAAGATGGCAATTACTGCCAAATCTTTAAATACTGACAAGGAGATATCCCAAGAGCTGAAGCACATGATTGCATGTTCAAGGCCCTGATATGGATCACCACACAGCCCTCCAAGCATCTCATCAATCATACCTAGTACTGCTGGGCCAAAGTAGCCTTACTTTGCCAGATTTAAACATTTAGCCCACAAGGCTGAGTCAAGTATTTTTTGGAAAGTCCCTGACTCCATCAGAGCAATGCTAAGAAGTTCCCCAAAAATAAAATGAGTAAAATAAAAACAAATTAAAATGTATTTGCCATCCTTTTATGAGTTAAAGGCCATCCCTTTAAAGGGAGCTCTTCCTTTAACTCTTAAAGGGATGACAAATAAAAATGAAAATTCCATATATTCCTATTATTTTACTTTCAGTTATTTATCCAAAAATTATTAAATCATGATTTTATGTATATAAAACATAGCTTTATTATAGCATCATTGACAATAGCCAAGAGTTGGATATTATTCATGTGCTTATTGACTGATGATTTTTGAATAAGTAGGGCCATTCATAATGGAACACTGTTGCAGGACTCCTTAAAGGGCCGCTGCATTTGGCTCAAAACATTAGCACAGTAAAGGCCCTAGGTGAGATGCAGGGAGGGATTACCTAAGGGCATTGGACCTTCCCTGCTTTCCATAACAATGGGAGGAAGGTCTGAGTTGCAGGGGTATAAACTAGCCAGTCCCTCTCTCCCTGTCTTCTTCCCTGTGGGATCTCGCCTTGTGAGTGTTTATTCCCCTTGGAAGTTTTTACACGTGGTGGTTGCCATCTTGGCCTACACGTGGCTGGGGTTCTAGCCTGGAATCCTAAGCACCGGGTTTTTCCTTTTGCTGATTTGTATGCCTGAACCTGTGATAAGTAAAGCCTTTAAAAACTGCATCGGATTCCTGAGTGTTCATCCATTCCTCGCCGGCTCGGAGGTAGAAGGGAACTTCGCTTCCCGGCACTGTCGGGCACCCCGGCGGAGAGCGCCCGACATTTGGCGTCTCTGGTGTGGGCACCACGAACATCGTCTGGTCTAATTATCATCGGACAGAGATCATCTGCCTCCGAACCGTAGAGTAAAATGATGGATATCTCATGGTATAGATACATTGTATCTTTTATTGGCTCAGAACCATACATAGCCCAGTCTATAAAGTTCCTTTCTGAGAACTACTCTATCTTTTCACAAATCATCTGGGTCCTTGCGATTTTTAAACTGTACCTTTGTGTAAGGACAATGTTTAATAGAGAGAGGGAAGAAAGTAATAAATTGAATGCAATCTTAAGGGATGCGGGTTTACTCAGCGATTAAAGAAATAAGTGAGGATCATAAAACTACAGGTAGACTGGTCTTAAGGCTTGAGGACAGAATTATTAAACAGAGTGTAAAATTTGAAAAGAAATTAGAAGAACAGGAAAGTAAAATTATTAAACAGAATTTAAAATTTGAGGAAAAATTAGAAGAACAGGATTTTCAAAATTTTTAAAATTCAAAGAAAAATTAGAAGAACAGGAAAGTAAAATTATTAAACAGGATTTAAAATTTGAAGTAAAGTTTGAAGAGCAGAAGAAGGATATCAATAAAATCAGCACTATCTTAGAGGAAGAAATTGACAAACAGAGAGATAGAATAGATGGACAGAAAGAGGAGGTTTGGAAGTTACACATAAGATTGAAAGAACAAAAGGATAGAACACAGGATGATACAGAGGCTTATCCCATACAGCAGGAGGATCAGGAGAGGGATGAAATGTCAAACAGCTTTAGGGGGAGAAACAATAAACTTCAAAGGATAAACTATTCTAATAATCGCAACTCCACCCCTCGGGAGGGCCCCACCTGGACCATGCCCAAGGTGCTGAAAAGGAAAACATTGGGCCAGAGACTGTCGGTCTTGATAACCTGCTTTAGCTGCAGAAAGAAGGGACACACCCTTAGAGATTGCCCATCTTCTAAAACTATCAATACAGGGCAACATTCTAATAATCCCTTTATAGGAAATGTTACATGGACCCCTCCCAGGTTCCACAAGCTCCGCAGGCTCAAATAACATCTATGCCTCCCCTAATGCGGGAAACTGGGTGGGGGCCAGCCCCAGGCTCAGCTGAATCCAAGGGCACTCTCCTTCATTCCACCTGCCCAGTATCCTCCGAATCAGAATCCACAGAATTACAGTCAATAAATGCTCTCTGGCCTACCCCATCAGGCAATGGCAGTCTCGACATTCTCTGCCCTAAGACTGTCACAATATACCCAAGTCAAGACCCCTACATGCTAAAAACAGGGATAAAAGGACCTGCTCCCCAGGTAGTATGGGTTTAATTCAGGGAGCGATTGGCTGAAATTTAAGGGAATTATGGTGCATTTCGGACTTCTGGATCCTGAATCTCATGAAGAGATAATACTGTCAATATCTGTGCCAACTAAATGGACTTTTAAAAAAGGGGAACCACTTGCTAAACTATTATTATTTTTTGAGGATCCATGTAGTCAGTCCGAACACCCTACAGCTGGTGGCTTAAACAGTACCAAACATTCTGCCAACTTCATTGTTGGTTATGCAGCCACACAGAACCAAGCCCACCAGCCACCTGCTAACTATCTAGTTGGGTACACTACCAGACTTTCTCAGGCCAAGCGGCCGGTTATACCTATCGAAATTTATAAAAGGAAATTCAAAGGCATGTTGGATACAGCGGCAGACATATCCATAATCTCCACCAAGTATTGGCCCTCTAACTGGGCCCTAAAGAAAGTGTCCCATAGCCTGAGCAGGGTAGGCAATATCTCCTCCTCTCTTCTCCGACAGAGTGCCAGGTGGCTGCCGTGTATTGGCCCTGAAGGGAATGTAGCCATGGTCTAGCCTTATATAGCCGCTATGCCTTTAACTTTATGGGGTCGAGGCATGCTGGAGCAGTGGGGGGCAGTAATCCACATACCTCGTCCACTCCCCCGTCGAGCACCAATTCCAGCTCTCCATAAAAAGCCTAACACCGGGAGTAACCCTTTTTAATTGGGGCCGCTGTGGTTAAGCGCCTACTACCTATCCGTATTCAGTGAAAGTCTGACAAACCTATATGGATACCACAGTGGCCCCTCAATACCAAAAAATTAGAGGCGCTAACAAATCTAGTGGAAGAACAGCTGAAATTAGGACATATTGAGGAAACGTTTTCAGAATGGAATTCTCCTGTTTTTGTAATACAGAAAAAATCAGGCAAATGGCGTTTGCTGATTGACTTAAGGAATGTAAATTCTACTATGGTCCCCATGGGAGCCCTACAACCTGGGCTCCCCTCTCCAGCAGCTATTCCTAAGGATTGGCCGCTAATTATCATAGATTTAAAAGAGTGCTTTTACAGCATACCTATCCACCCAGATGATCAGAAAAGGTTTGCATTTTCAGTCCCTTCCATTAATCATAAAGGTCCTTTACGTAGGTTTCAGTGGACAGTATTGCCCCAAGGGATGACTAATTCACCTACGATGTGTCAACACTTTGTTGATGAGGTTTTGCGACCCATTCGTGCTAAATTTCCTGGTGCATACATCATCCACTACATGGATGATATCCTGCTAGCTTGTGACAATTCCAGAGACCTCCAGAATTTATATAATGATGTAATGACAGTTTTACCAGAGGCTGGCTTACAAGTAGCTCCGAAAAAATCCAGATGCAGCCTCCATATGAATATTTGGGCTATGCTCTTGACCGCACTACAGTGCGCCCTCAAAAAAATTTCCATTAGTCAGAAAGGGCTCAAAACCTTGAATGATTTTCAAAAACTGCTGGGGATATCAACTGGGTGTGCCCCTCCCTTGGTATTCCTATCTGTGAGCTCAGTAACCTGTTCCACACCCTTGAAGGTGATCCTGCTTTAAATAGCCCAAGGCAGCTAACTCCTAAAGCTCAGAAGGAATTAGATTTTTTCATGGATCGGCTTCAAAAATCTTACCTCTCCAGATTTAATCCCGGAGAAAAGGTATGGTTCTTGGTCTTCAACACTCCCGAGTCTCCAACTGCTGCTATAGCCCAATTATCTGGACCGTTAGAATAGGTTTACTTACATAACAAGCAGAACGGTACTGCTACACCTTACCTTGAGATGATAGCTAACCTTATAATTAAGGGAAGATCAAGAACCCAAGTATTACTTGGACATGATCCCCATGTAATTGTACTACCTGACCCTAAAAAAAGAAATTGAAACTGTTTTACCACTCAGTGAAATCCTTCAGAGAGCTTTAGCAGATTTTTCAGGAGAAATATCTTATCATTACCCAGCTGGAAAAACCTGGGAATTTCTGAAAAGGACACCTTTTGTAATTTCCACCATTGTCCGCTCCTCTCCCATTCCTGATGCTCCAGTGTATTATATTGATGGCTCCTCATCAGGAAGGGGTGGAATTACAGGTCCTTCGTTTTCCACTACTGTACATATAAATTATAAATCTGCCCAACAAGTGGAACTCGCCACCCTGATACATTTACTATCCCATGTATCTGGCCCATGTAATGTGGTGAGTTATTCTGCATATGTAGTTGGTTTATTTCCTGGAATTGTCACTGCTTCTTTAAATGCCCATAATCCTACAATTCAGGAGCTACTCCATAAACTACAAGATCTCCTCCGAAACAGAACATTCCCTATATACATCTCCCACATCCGTCTCACAGCCGACTCCCGGGCCGATGGTTCGAGGAAACGAAGCAGCAGATCTCTTGGCAGCACCAGTATTTAAATCAGCTGAGGAAGAGCACCAGACTCTACATACAAATGCCCGCCGCCTTCATGTACACCATGGCATCCCATGGAGACAAGCTAGACAAATTGTCCGCGAACTGTCCTGTCTGTGCTCCTTTACATTGTACATCTCATGTAGCAGGGAGCAAATCCTCGAGGTTTACAGACAAACCAATTGTGGCAGATGGATATAACTCATACTAACTTATTTCCCAACAAACCTTTCCTTCATGTGGTCATCGATACATATTCCCGGTTCATATGGGCTGTTCCTATGACATCTGAAAGAGCTAAATCTGTTTGTTCATTTTTACTCCAGTACTTCTCCGTCATGGGTATTCCCCATACCATAAAAACAGATAACGGTCCTGCTTACACCAGCAAAACCTTCAAATCCTTTTGCGAGGAATGGCAGATCAAACATATTACAGGAATTCTATATAATCCCGACAAGTTGAACGTGCCCACAGAACGGCTTAAAACTCAGCTATTAAAGCAATGAAAAACAAGTATGCCTCCAATGGATTATTTATCTTTAACATTATTCACCTTAAACTTCTTAAATATAGCTCAAGGAGATCCCTATACCGCGGCTGAAAGTCACTTTCAAGAAGATATGCAAACTCAAAAAACAGTCAATTCACCTATATGGGTGAAAATTGATGATAAATGGATTGCAGGTCACCTCCTCATTCGGGGAAGAGGCTATGCTTTCATTTCTACAGACGGTAACCCTGCCAAGAAACTCTGGGTTCCTCTGCGACTTGTTAAGACTAGAATTGTCCAAGAATCAGAAAACAACTAATTCTTTCAATATAAAGTCTTAAATTTTAAATTGCAAGTTGCTGTTTAAACTTCCTGGATTGGTTCATTTTAATAATGATCTTGTTTTGCAGTCTGTGATCATGGTTCATGTCTAATATCTTGCCTTACAGCCTAAATATTTTCTTTCTTACAAAAAAAAAGTGTGGAAAAATGGGTGGACTCTGAATATAGTGCTCATTACAAAAATGTTTGCTAAATCAATGAAAAATTGTTTTTCTAATGATTCTTTTCACAGGATGAGATATTCGAATCCAGTAAACTCTGCGCTACAGTGCTCAATTCTCCGAGACTCCAAATACAGTGCACGCTAAAAATTTAATAATTTGCAAAACTAATTTTTCCCAATGCTCTATTCACAGGAAAAGACACTTTCTTACCATCATTTGCCGGCTTTATATTCATGAAGCGCTTGACTCGTTACCATTTATCACCCTAAATGGGTCACATATACAGCTGTAAGATATTGATCGATCAAATATATGTGTGCGTGTGTGTGCATGTGGTGGCCACCATTATGTTTGTGATTAATGTTGTGTCTATGTTATGTCTCAACTAATACCTTCTCAATTTCTGACCACTATAAACCTCTATTACATTCATCAGCTCCACTGCTGATCCACTAGATTTATCAATTTTAAAATCATCAATTCTCATACTTATTTCCCTGCTCCACCCATGTTGGAGCTTCTTTATGTTCTTCTCTCCATCCCAGACTTGGATCCCTACAAAGCCTTAAAATCTCTACTTGTGATTAACCTCGAAAAGTGTTTTTGTCTCGCCTAAGCTACAGGTACAGTTACTGGTGCCAATGTTCCCTTGCTGAAGAAGCCCTGCAAGACGCCCACACCGATGTTCCAGACACCTGCTCCAGCGCTCAAGACTCCTGTTCCAGAGTTCAAGATATCACGCTGATGTTCCAGACACCTGCTCCAGCGCTCAAGACTCCTGTTCCAGAGTTCAAGATATCACACTAATGATCCGGACACCTGTTCCATCGCTCAAGACTCCTGTTCCAGAGTTTGAGATATTACACCTATGTTCCAGACACCTGTTCCAGCACTCAAGACTCCTGTTCCAGAATTCGGAGATACTTGTTCCAGTGTTCCTGAGACCCGATCCAGTGTTCCTGACAATTCAACGAGTTCCTGATCGCTGCTCTCCAGAGACTCATACTCATATGATCACCTCTATTGCTGCCCCAGAAGTAGCCCCACAGACTTTGTTCCAGACACCCGACTTTACATAAAATATTGCAAATTGACTCTCACAAATTATGGACAGTGCAAACTATAGTCCATTATAAT
This sequence comes from Cryptotis parvus, assembly GCA_021461705.1. Taxonomy (NCBI): domain Eukaryota; kingdom Metazoa; phylum Chordata; class Mammalia; order Eulipotyphla; family Soricidae; genus Cryptotis; species Cryptotis parvus. The sequence continues at coordinate 110,754 of JAJIBD010005965.1, forward strand.
CAGACAGCTAGAAACACTTTGTCTTGAACTTTGCTTTGGGTCCAAAATCAAGTTAGGATCCTAAAGTAACATGTATTATCATTTTGTAATTCGAATTGTTTTTTCTTATCTTAATTTTCTGCACATTACTAAATATTTCTTACCTTTTCAATTTTTATTAGTAAACTAATCAGGGGGAGTTGTTGCAGGACTCCTTTAAGGGCCGCTGCATTTGGCTCAAAACATTAGCACAGTAAAGGCCCTAGGTGAGATGCAGGGAGGGATTACCTAAGGGCATTGGACCCTCCCTGCTTTCCATAACAATGGGAAGAAGGTCTGAGTTGCAGGGGTATAAACTAGCCAGTTCCCTCTCTCCCTGTCTTCTTCCCCTGTGGGATCTCGCCTTGTGAGTGTTTATTCCCCTTGGAAGTTTTTACACGTGGTGGTCGCCATCTTGGCCTACACGTGGCTGGGGTTCTAGCCTGGAATCCTAAGCACCGGGTTTTTCCTTTTGCTGATTTGTGTGCCTGAACCTGTGATAAGTAAAGACTTTTAAAACTGCATCGGATTCCTGAGTGTTCATCCATTCCTCAGCAGCTTCGGAGGTAGAAGGGAATTCGCTTCCTGGCACTGTAGGGGACCCCGGCGGAGCGCCCTGACAGAACACCACTCACTACTTTGTTATTATTAAAAATAAAAATCTTGCTACTTGAAATAATGAGGGTGAATGTATGGACTCTTATGCTTAGTGAGATATCAGACAATGACAAACACCAAATGGGTTCAATTATATGGTATAAATAGCAAAGAAACAAAAAGTTCCAAATAAACTATAATAAAATTTTAGACTATAAGACCAAAGTAGTGATTACAAAAGATATGATAAAGGGCACTGTCAACTCAAGTAAAATGGATTATGTATGGGGTAAAGGATAAAATATACTACTAAAGTAGTGGATTGTTGAAGACAATTTAAGTAATGAATTTTTAGAGTGAATTCAAGAAATACATTGATTTTTAGAGATTCAAAACTGCATTAAATGAAAATAAATATATATCCAACTAAGCATTGTTTAGATAGAAACGGATTATAAACCATAGATATATTGATAATTACAGAAAATAAATTTTATTAGACACAAAAGTAGAAATTATTTTGTGCTGTAACTGAAATATTTCTAAAATAAATTTTAAAAAAGAAGAAATATGAGTGATTGCTAGTTTGTTCCCAAAGTAATGGTGTACATAACATTTGTGAATAATGATGTGGATGGTTTGTATTGAGAAGGAAACTTTGGTGTTACCCTATTTTTAATATTTGAGAAGGGAAATTTTGGTGTAGCAGCTAGCTGTGCTGGAGCCTAATTCCAGCTCTGAGATCAAGAGCCACTCCTGCTGGTGCTCAGGGGACTGTGCAATACCGGAACTGAGCCCAGGTTCAGTTACAGGCAAGGCAACTGCTTTAATTACTGGCGCTTCCTTTTGTAACTTTTGGTTTGGGAACTATATGACTGTGCTATAGTACCAAAAATATTATGAATTAAAATTAAAAATAAAAATGGACTAGAGGTCATATAGAGCAGTGGAGTTTCATTTCATGAGCACTACGGTGGTGATCGGGTGCAACAAATCTGTGTATAAATATCATAAACTTCAGTACAATTGTAATCATTTTACATAAATTACAATAACAACAAAAAGAAATGAGACAAACTTGCTGAGGCATTATACATCAGCTAATTATCTATAGACAAGATTAAAAAATTAACTTTGAAGGGGCAGGAGCAATACTACAGTGGGTAGTACATTTGCCTTGCACATGGCTAATCTGTGGGATGGATCCCTGGGCACTACTAGGAGTAATTCCTGAGGACAGAGCCAGGAGTAGCCCCAGAGCATCTCCAGGTATCTACTCAAAAAAAAAAATTAGCGCTCAGGGTCTGGGAGAGTAAAGGGATTAGGATGTACATGTTCCTCTTGGGGATTTTATCTCCAGTACACATAGTCTCCTGAGTATCTGATCTGTGAAGGCTTTTAAGTATTCCCAGAGGGTTGCAGCTGGCCTCTGAGTATGTAGTGGTGGCCTTAGTGATTCTACAATACTGTGGAACAGCAACAGCTTGTCAAACTCTGACTCTTAAATTGGTGAGAAAAGAATACAGGTAACTGATAAGTACCATACCTTTCAGTTAATTCTTAAATTGGTGTGATATGATGAGCATCACAAGGAGTGGCCCCAAGAGCCAGAAGTGACTCAGCATCACCTGGGAGGGTCACCAAAAAAAAAAAAAAAAAAATAAAACCAACATAGATATTTACACAAAGTTACTGAATTTTAACTTATACACCAAAAAGTATATCAAGGAAACAAGAATGTTAGTAACTAGCAATGGATTTCTAATTGATTGGAACATGTTTGCTAAGAAACGTATGCTGAAATATGGTGCCTTTGTCTTTACATTGACTGTTCATTATGCCTAGATCTTCTGTCTCTATGACTACTGAGTTTCTATTAAGAAATCCGATTCGTTCTCCAAGACCCAGTTCATTACTTTTAAATTTTTAACAGACACTCTGGTACAATTACCTTTTGGCTTCTTTCCTTCAGCAGAGAACATTATTTTATTGTATATTTTTAAATTTCCTTTGAAAAACTGAAAACACTTGAATGCAACCATTATGTTGCAGTCATTATGTATTCTCCGCTCATGGCAGTGTATAGTGGAAATCAACAATTTTTAAATAATTAACAATAAATGGAAAGCATGAGGTAATCAAAGTAGTATTATAATATGAACTATTTAAAATATAACTGTATAGAATGACTTTTGCATACAATGGCTTTTTATTTTTTACTTTTTATTTTTAAATTGAATGACTTGAAATTTATTTTTTTTTTTTGTTTTTTTTATAAGTATTTTATTATACAATCTTGAGATATACAATTACAAAGATGTTCATATTTGGGTTTTGGTCATACAGTGTAATGGCTTTTTTTTAATTGCTTAAACTATTAGTTCTAAAAGCTTATTTTATTAAGGTAATACCACAACATGAAGGTAAGTAAGTTAAGGTGTATAAAGATCTCATAATTATTGTCAGATAAAGTAGTTCAATTACTGTACAATGAAGGACTTGGATGAAATACATATTTCCTATTAAGCTATATCTTTGCATTATATTTCATTGAGAAATATAATATTTAATTATGTTTCATTTCATTGAGGCTTTAGATCAAGATAATATAACCTGATAAAGGAGAATTTAGACTCCAAGAAATATCTATAGATATATTGATTTCTATTTACTCTGCCAATCAGAAAAATACACCCAGAATCTCCAAATTCTAAGAAATATCATTGATGGTATAGTGGTAAGTACATAGTTGCTTTCCAAACTCCTGAGAAATAGACTAAAATTTTGTTAGAAATAAAAAAACAAAGCAAAATACATTTTTCTTGCTTTATTAAATCATTGTAGTAAGTTTAATTTCTTCCCTTGAGTTTAATATTTAATGAAATTGAAACCACAAAACAAGGAGTGATTACTAAAAGCTAATACCTTTGATTATTATAGTTCATTTTATTTAAACATGTCACAAACATTATGTGCTTTAAATTATAGAAATAATAGGGAAACTCAGTTTATTAGTTTGATAAAATAAAGAAAGCATCTTATAAAACTTACATTCATAAATTTTGTTCTTCACAAACATTTATTACTTTTTGGGTATAGGTGTTTACTTGAAGGTCACCTTTGACTTTTAGAAACTGAAATGTAAATGTTCTGGATTAAATTACTTTATATGAACTAAAATAGAATCAGGGGGTTTTCAGATAATGTATCTAGCACTTTATAAGAAAAATGCTTTTATTATAATTTTGGTAATATAAATCCATCGAAAATGGCCATTATTCTTTTGGTCAAATGTAGCAATCAAAATCATGGAAAGGGAATAAATATGCTATTTCAGTAATCTTACCAAGATGTAACTCGAAAAGTTAAAATCACATGGCTGGAGAGACAGTATAAGGGTTAACCTACTTGCCTTGTTTTGGGCCAACCCTAGTTAAGTCACTGGTACCTCATATGGTACCCAAGCTCCACCAGAGATGATCCCTGAGGACAGAGTCAGGTGTAAGGCCTTACCAACATTGAATGTAGCCATTAAGCTAAACATATATTGCTACAGGTATGAGTTATGTAAGCCATAGTGTCACATATATACTCATAGAAATGAAATGGATAAAGTTCTGTGGGAAATAATTTTTAATTCTCTACTGTATTTATTTGAAGAGAATGAGGCTTGAGATTTTCTGACAAGATGACTCCGGGCACATCTCTTCAATTCCACCGTTCTCCCTGCATTAACATAAGCCTCAGAGACCTGGGCCCTAAGAAAGCAGGATGAGAATGCTATTCGGTCTCCCAGAGAGGAATCGAAAGAGCTATGCTTGGAATATCACACCTCACTCAAGTGAGAGAAGGAATCCGGAGTTCTGATCTCCGTCGCTATTCCAGAATCAGGGACGCTGCCTCGTTTGCCAAGGCATCGAAAATCAGATGGGTTGGACATGTAATGCGATTTGGAGACAACCGCTGGACTAGAGCCATTACCGACTGGATCCCACCGGATGTCAAAAGATCACATGGCCACCCAGCTACAAGATGGTCAGACTTCCTTGTCAAGACCCTAAAGGAACGGTTTGAGGCTCTTCATATTCCTGAATCAACCAGATGCCATTGGGCTACACTGGTACGTGATAGGTCCAATGGAAATGTTACTGGCGCGCCCTCGAGCACATCGATGAATAACGGGATTCGAGTGATCAAGTGAGGCTTGAGGTGAAAAGGAAATAACACTATATATAAACAATAAAATTTTTTTCTTTAAGAGACTATATGTAAAAACAGAGAGACAAAATATGCTCTGTTGCATTGTATTATATACTGAGAAATACTTATAGGTCATTTGTTAACCCATGATCTAATCCTGACATAATGAAGTGGAAAGACTGGATTAGGATATTTCTCTCCTCAATCAATAATCACTAATTCAAAGACTTCTTTAAGCTCCTTCTTCCTTGAATCCCAAGGAAGTGTGTTAACTATAGCTACTCTGTTCTAAGAGCTAGTATATTTGCACTAACTTTACTGCTAAATATAGTCCTTAATGAAATAAAATCTTTCAACACCAACACTAATTTTTTAAAGGCAAAAAAAAGAAACAAATATTGGGGCTGATCAGGGTCCCCAACAATATTGGGATTCATTGGGTTTCCTGGCTGCATTGGGCCCACTAATGTCCCCTCAGCTGATGGACAAAGAAGCACAATCAGTTCTAGAAAATCAAAGGCTTCAAATTCTCCACACTCTCCTCATTCTAACTCACTCCATACACCACCAGAATCAAATCTGCCAGAGATATATAGATTACAAAGGCTGGGAGCAGGGGGGGAGAATTTGGTACTGGTAACCTAATACCATTAAAGAGATCTTTTACTCAAAGACAATGAAGTAAGAAAAAGCTTCCTCCCACTGGGCAGAACCATTAGGGGTCACTCCCCATGCTCCTAGAGCTATAGGGCTGAAACCCAGGCACATTATTTTTCTCTCATTCTTGGTTGATAAACAATCATTTCAATAACATCTAGTTATTTTTATATAAACACAATGCGAGAGAGAAGAGAGAGAGAGAGAGAGGCATTTATATACACCCAGGATTAATTTATTATTTTCTCTGAAGATCACTCCATATAGCCCAGACTACATCCCCTAGCCAGACTGAGCATTACCAATCCCCTCAGGGTTTCATTGATCCACTGCTTATATTTGGGTCAGCACAGAACTTGATCCTTTATATTTCTCTTTATTTGGGTCAGAATAGATGCACAGGTCTTGCTCTCAGAACATTATGTAGGACACTTAGTTGCCCCATGTCAAAGCCAAAGTGATCTCTTTTTCTGCTTCCATCCAGCCCCATGTTGGGATCCTCCTTCATTGGGGTAAGAGAAATAAGAATCAATCTAAGGCAACTGAAGTTTTTAGTTTAGGGGATATGAAGGAAGCCCAGAAGTAATTAATTCACCAATGCATAGTCTTAGGTGTCTTTCGTTGTGCATACAAAACTCAAGCATATATAAAAAGCTTACAAGGTGGTGAGAAGCAATCCCTCATTTGTAATTAACAAAAAAAAGGATTAGCAAATTAGGAGTAATCCAACAATAAAAGCAAAAAAAAAAGGAAGCTAGAGAATATGTTTTGATTTGATTTTGTTTGTCAGACTTTGTGATTTTAATGTCACTTGACAACATTTTAACTAGATATATAAACATTGCTTTGGTGTGTTTTAAGGGTATTTTTATCACAATATATTTGAATAGTAAACTGAGGAAAGTAGATTGCCCACTGAGAAACAGGCAGACCTCATTCTATCTTTTGAATGACCACCAAAACTGTATGAAAGGATGAGCAGAGGGAATTTCTCTCTCTGTCTAATGGACTGAAGGTTAAACATTGATTTCCTTGTTCTAGAGCCTCTGAACTATAGAGTTTGAGGCCTCACAAGTTCTACCTATAACTGTATGTGCCAATTCTTCACACAAAATCCCTTCCAATGTGCTATTTAGTTCATTTAGTCTAGATAACCCTAACAGTGATTAAATTGAGAAAGGAACTCTTAAGAGATTTTAGTTCTAATAGGCTGAAGGGACAATGATTAAAATGTCAGGCATTTTCATAAAATATTATAGTCTGACTTCTTTCAGTATAAATTAAACCTAATGTTTCAATTCACTGTGAAACTATAAGAAGTTGTGAAAAATTATCGGTTTGGTCCAGATATTTAAAAAGTCAATCATATAGCATTAATCTGTTTGACAAATAAGGCATATTGGTACCCTTTCTGCAATTTTATTTACTCTTCTCTTTCTCCCATTGATAAGTATTAAGATACAAAATAATTAAATGAAATTATGAATATTAATTCTCAGCCTTTCTCCATATAGAATTTTCCCTTGAAAATAAAAAAATCAGATTCAAATAAGAGGGAAGGTAATGGATCTTAAATAAATATATATAAAGATGAAGTTTAAAATTGGGAAAGTGAAACAAAATTATCATGCAGTCTCCTATGTTTGTAATATAAATAAAGCAAATAAACTGATAAAACCAAAAAAAAATGCAACTAGGTATATAACTCAGGCCAGCACTGTAGTACAGTGAGTAGTGTGTACGTTTTGCATGCAGCTGACACAGTTTCAATCCTTTTCACCACTTATGATCTTTTTGGGGATCCTCCAGAAGTGATCCAGTGCAGAGCGAGGAGTAAACTTCATGCTCTCTGGGTGTGGCCCCCACCCTATATAAATGTGCCTCATAATGTTTGTCTTGGTACTCACAAGCTTACCTTTAATCCCAGGCACTGGGTATAGTTTTAATTTCTTACGTGTGGTTGTCCAATTGTCCCAACACCATTTCACCATTTGTTGAAGAAACCGCCTTTGTTCCATTTCATTATCTCAGCTCCTTTGTAAAATACTAACATATTAACTGAATATATATATATATCACTATACTATCTTCCATTATCACTATCACTATCTTCCCGTTAATCATCTATTTGCTAGAGCAGGCACCAGTAATATACCCTGTCTCATGCTAGTAGAATCCAAAGGCATTCGCTTGCTCCAGGAACATAAAGAGCCTCAAACCATTATATTAGGTAACGGGAATGACGTAATATAAATGTTACTGGTATTTGGCATATCAAATACTACACGAGCAGCTTGCCAGGCTTGCCGTGTGGGTGGCATACTGTTGTAGTCACCTCTAAATAAAGCATTTATTGATGAACCACATGGCCGCTAGTGGCTGCGCGAGCGGGCTGTGATAGTCTGGTCTGCTGGGTGGAGTTGTGACGAGAGGGAAGTCTGGATGTGGAAAATGGTGGGCCCCATGGAGTAGGGGAGGGTGGTCTGGCTTGTTATGAGGCTCTGTTGGGGTGGCAGTCCAGGGCTAGAACCCACCATGCCTCCCGGCGCCTCACGAGCAGCTGGGCACAGGGAGATCAAGTGGCAGTTCTGCCCCATGTCTGAGAGTCTCTGGTTCAGCATACCTGGGCCGAATTGAAAATATATATATATATATGTATGTATATGGGGCTTTGCTTTTGATACATTATTCTATCCCTGTAGTAAGAGGATCTTTCTTTGTCCTTGTACTACACTGTTTTGATCACTATGGTATCATAGCATAGCTTTAAGTTAGGTAATGAGATACCTAGTAGCTTCTTATTTTTCAGTATGGTATTGAATATTTGTGGTCTGTTATGTTCCCATACAAACTTTATATATCAAATGACTGTTCTAAGTGCTTGAAGTTTTCTGAATTTAAATTAGGATCTCATTGAATCTATATAGTAGTACGATGATCATTTTGACAATATGAATTCTTCCAATCCATGAGTAGACTTTTTTTTCCATTTTCTAAGGTCTTTTTCAATGTTTTATGAATGTTTTAAAGTTTTTATTTATAATATAAGCTTCACATCTCATTTTTTCATTTTATTCCTAGATTCTTAATGTTTTGGGACTTTTCTTTTTAATAAGATCGACTCTTTAATCTCATTCTCCTCTGATTTATTATATATATATAGTTATTTATGAAACTGATTTTTAAAAACAAGCTAAAACTAAAAGATAGTTGAATGGGAAACAAGTATCTGCTCTAAACACATTAGATTAAGTGTTGCTATCAATAGTATATAAAATATTCACAAAAAATCAACCAAAAATTCTGAAAAGTCCTTCAAAACATGGGGAGATGAAATGAACAGACCCTACATTGAAAACCAACAGATGGCCAACAAGTATATAAAAAATATCTATTATCAGTTAGTATTACTCCAAATCAAGATAACAGTGAGATATCATCTTACAAGAGGATGGCATATTTCATAAATACAAGAATGGCATATTTCATAAATAATGAATTTACAAGAATGGCATATTTCACAAATAATGACAACAATTTGTTTCGGTGGAGATATGGTGAAAAAGGATTGTCACGCACTGCTGGTCGGAATGTCGCCTGGTTAAACCCCTATGGAAAACAGTCCTAAGTGTTCTCAGCAAACTAAGAATTGAGCTTCAGTATCACTCAGAAATTTTGCTTTTGGGCATCTATCCTCTGGACAGAAAAATATTCATTTGAAAGGATGTATGCATACCATTATTCATTGTTTCACTCCGTGCAACCTAAATGTCCAATGACTGGTAATTGGATCATGAAGATGTATACACACACACACACACACACGTGTGTGTGTGCACACACACAGAGCAGAAAGAGCAGAATTCTATGGATCTCTAAGGAATGATGAAATCTTATAATTTTTTGCAACATGGATGGAAATGAATCATATCCTGTTGATTGAAGTAAGCCAGAACAAAAAAGAATTAGCAGAGAATATCAAATATTTGTGCTATTTAAAGTTAACTATATGAGGGAATACAATGGTTCACAGGAGGCAAGGTATGGGTGGGGTTTGCATAAAACCTTTAGCCTTAGAGTGTAGGGAGAAGGCAAGAAGTAGAGTGGAGCGGAGAGAAAGAATAGATAGAAGAGAAGCAACTGGTGACAGGGTTCAATGGGATTTAGTTACATCAGTATTATTACAGAATGATTGAGTTAAGTATTAAAACTTAAGGTATCATAGTTTTGATACCTTAAAACTTTACACCTGTGTAAACTATGATAACCTTAACTTTAACAACTGAACTTAAAAAGGTGCCTCTCAAGCAAACATACTGGGGGTGGGAGGATGCGGAGGGAACCTGGGAACATGGTGAACTGAAGTTCACACTGCTGGGGAATCTGTCATAGAACATTCTATGTCTAAATGAACTAGGTTTAACTTTGTAAATCAGGGTAAAACTTTGTAAATCATGATATTTGTAATGCTTTTTTACAAAAAAAGAGAAAAACAATGTTTCACTTACAGTGCAAAACCTAGGAGAGCTCAGCAAGTCACTGCACCTGGTTAGGAAACTGACAACTGCTGAGTGGAGACAGAGGGTTGTGAACAAAAGGTGTGTTATGCTCCCCCATAATCACTAGAATGGGCACATTTCAAACAATGGAAGCTTCCTGCAAGGAGAAATGACAAGTCCAATATTAATATGAAATGCTTAGAACTGTAATCCAACAGTTATGTTCTAGTAATGTTTGTAAATATAACAAGGTGAATAGTTTTAACTTAAAGGCATTTGAATTTAAGGGATGTAAATTTTTGTCTTGTCAAATATATTATAATAAGTTTTTCAAGCAAACAAATACACAGGGTACAATTTTGTGGAACAAAGGGATGGGAACACGAATTAAGAACATATCACTATCACTATCTTCCCGTTCATCATCGACTTGCTCGAGCGGGCACCACTAATATCTCCATATGACCTGTCTCATGCAAGTAGAGCCCAAGGGCACCTGCTTGCTCTAGGAACATAAAGAGCCTAAAACCATTCCATCAGGTCATGGGAATGAGGTCTATAATTGTTAGTGGCATCTACATATCAAATACAGCACGGGTAGCTTGCCAGGCTCTGCCATGCGGGTAGCATACTCTTGTAGTCATCTCAAAATCCAGCATTTATTGATGAACTATGCGGCCTCTTGCAGCTGTGTGAGCTGGGCTGTGATAGGCTGGTCTGCTGGGTGGAGTTCTGACGAGGGGGAAGTCCAGATGTGGAAAATGGAGGTCCTCATGGAGTGGGGATCGTCTGGCTTGTTTTGAGGCTCTGCTGGGGTGGCGGGCCAGGGCTGGAACCTGCCATCCCTCCAGGGCACCTCGTGAGTGGCTGGGCACAGTGAGAGCCAGTAGCAGATCTGCCCCATGTCTGTCTCTGGATCAGCATACCTGGGCCAGATTAAAAAAGACTGCAGTAGGGTGGGTCTCGATGAGTAGGCTGTGATAGGCTGGTCTGCTGGGTGGAGTTCTGACAAGGGGAAGTCCGGATGTGGAAAATGGAGGTCCTCATGGAGTGGGGGGTCGTCTGGCTTATTGTGAGGCTCTGCTGGGGTGGCGGGCCAGGGCTAGAACCTGCCATCCCTCCTGGGCGCCTCATGAGCGGCTGGGCACAGTGAGAGCCAGTAGCAGTTCTGCCCCATGTCTGTCTCTGGATCAGCATACCTAGGCCAGATTAAAAAAGACTGCAGTAGGGTGGGTCTCGATGAGCTGGGCTGTGATAGGCTGGTCTGCTGGGTGGAGTTCTGACAAGGGGAAGTCCCGGATGTGGAAAATGGAGGTCCTCATGGAGTGGGGGGTCGTCCGGCTTATTGTGAGGCTCTGCTGGGGTGGCAGGCTAGGGCTAGAACCTGCCATCCCTCCAGGGCGCCCTCATGAGCAGCTGGGTACAGTGAGAGCCAGTAGCAGCTCTGCCCCATGTCTGTCTCTTAAATATCTTAAATTGTTAGATATTTAAGAACATAAGTATCTAACAATTTCAGACTAATTAAGAATATCTTGTTGCATTTTTCTCACAGAAAAGTAACAGGACTCAAACCTTAATGAAATGTGTGCATCATTCTCTATTGCATGTGTTATTATATTGCTCATGTAGAGCACAGAAATGCTCACTGAAATGAGCCCAACTGCTTTGCATTAATGTCTGGCTTTATATCTGATAGGACATGTGAAATAATATTGAAGTAGATTTTCCAAATGTCAGACAAAGTATATTAAATTCACAAACAAAAGAGACATTATAGGTCATATCTAATGTAAATGACTTTAATTCCTCAAAATAAGAACAACAGAAGGAATAGATCTTTAAGTTTTTTAATATAGTTTAAGTTGACAAACTATTGTTTAATAGAAAAAGAGGTTGGCAACAATTAAAATTGCAAGCCTAACTCTTTTTTCTACTTTTATTAGGTTGAAAATTTCCTCAGATATTTGAAATTTGAAATAAATTGTTAAAAAGTGTGTTCTATGTTTCTTATACAGAACTGTATTATAGTTTACCCAAAAGTCAAAATTGTCAAAGAAAATGCATATTTAAGAAGAATTCCAGTAAATGAATGTGAATGTAATTGTGGTCACATTTAACATCATTGTTTGAGATAGTGATTACCAGTGGATGAAGCTATAATTAAAACTCAGAAAAAAACAGTTTTTATAGTAAAGAGAATCACTTATCATTAAATTCTTTGTATTTCCTGGAAATACTGCAATCCTTTATTGTTCTAATAACATCAAGTGTAAAGCACCTGATAATCCTGTGAAGTTGTCTTGCTTAAAGATCATTGCCTAATTTTAGTCTAAATAATAGTTAGATTTCTGGGAAATAAAGGGAAGAGAACAAACCAAAAAACTTTAGGAAAACACATTGAGAAATTCATGATGTTGATAATTAAATTAGTTCTAATTCTATGAAACATCAATGCCACAAAAATTGTACAACAAATCTATTTCTAAAATTTAAGTTCTTATAAGTATAGGAGCAAATGTGATCACTTATGACACCATTTTATATAAAATTATTTAAAAAACCATGTTTGATGGAGGAAAGTTTTGACTATTAAATATCATATAATTACCAGAAACTCTAATTTTTCAGCTATGATTTTGATTAAAATAAAATAGTACAATCATCTTAAAATAGAATCTAAAATATGAAATCAGGGGGCTGGAATGATAGTCCAGCAGGTAGGGCATTTGCCTTGCACTCAGCCGGTCCAAGCCAGTCCAGGTTCAATCCCGGCATCCCATATGGTCCCTTAGCACCACCAGGAGTAGTTCCTGAATAGTTCCTGAGTGCAGAGCCAGGAGTAACCTCTGTTCATCGCTGGGTGTGACCCAAAAAGCTAAAAAAAAATAAATAAAATATGAAATCAGTTATTTTTCTGTCTCTCATAAAGGAAGAAAATGAGACTTAAATAAAGCAAAATCTAGCAATTATTGCATCTAGTAGATATAAGTAGAGATTATTTATAGTCTGCTTTCACAAGTTTAGCACATATTTGTGTATTTAAAAATAATATAAAACCAATGTGTCATGTCTATAGTAGTATAGAAACTTGTCATTTTTATTAAGCACACAACATCACATACTTTTGTAATAATATTTAGTTATATTATTATTTTTTGCCACACCCAATAATGCTCAGGACTTACTCCTGGCTCAACACAGTGATCACTCCTGTATGTCTGGAAGATCACAGGGATGATTGGTATTAAATGTAGGTTAGCTGAGTGCGAGACAAGCACCTTGCCTTTTCAACTATCATTTAGGCTCCTTGTATTAAAAGTTATTAGATTCACTTATCTGCCAGGATCCAGAAACTCATAAATAAATCTCAAAAGAGATCAACAAGTTGCAGAAGAATTTAACTCTAGCAGTATTACCCCTAAAAAATTCTGTATTTCCTGTATCTCAAACTTGACAACACGGATAACCCAGTAGTAGCACACCAGATTGGTTGTAATATAATCTAGAAGAAAACCAATGTCAATCAACAAAGCATAAATATAGAACCTGTAACAATATTTTTAGCATTTTCTTATATAAGGACTTAATGCTCACGGTGAATTGCACAATTTTCTCTAAATTTCTTTAAAGGAAACATTTTTGACCATTCTGTTAGCAAATTATTGATAAAAAGGATTATAAAATAAATCATTGTGGACCTTCCATGCGGGCAGACTTAAGGGGTTGTTGGAAAATTGGAGACATTGATGGAGGAAAGGAGTAATGATGATGGGATCAGTGTAGGAATATTGAAAGTCTGTAACAAATAATCATGAAAGACTTTGTAAACCACAGGACTTATATAAAGTGTAAAGTGAAAATTTACATTTGTAGGCCTTACCTATTCCACGTAGATACCAAACGTATTAACACAGCATTGCTTTAAAAGTGCTATATGATAGGTGAGACATGATTATTGCCATAATGAGATCAAAGTATAAAATAAAACTTAATGTAATATGCTTTAGAGCCCAGAGTTAAAACAAATATTTATGGATGAGAATAGGCATTTTATTTTTTGCATTAAGTGATTTTAATGTTATTATTTACATAGGTTAAAATATATAGTAATCACTAATTAGAACTTACTGGCTTATTTTCTAATAATTCTATTTACCAGTTCTTAAAGTTCTGTTGGAATAAGCAAGATAAAGTAAATTACTATATGCCAAAGAGGCAGGTTGGGATTGAGAGACAAACTCAGGATATTTGTGGAGGAGGTTACACTGGTTATCACGGAATACTAAGTGCTAGAAACAATCAAATAATAAACAACATAGTAAACCATGGTGTTTTTAATAAGAAATAAATTTAAAATCAGTTGTCACTTGTCTTCCTGTTGTTCATCAATTTGCTCGAGCGGACACCAATAACATCTCCATACGTCCTATTGCGTGCTAGTGTAGCCAAAAGGGCATCTGCTCGCTCCCGAACAAGAAAAGCCTCAAACCATTTGTTCAGGTCATGGGAATGAGGTCTGTAATTGTTAATGTTTTTTTGGTACATCATATATGACATGGGTAGCTTGCCAGGCTCTGCCGTGTGGGTACTATACTAACAGGCTCTCATCTCGTGCATTTATTGATGAACCATGCAACGGGAGAGATCAGCTTTTCTCTTGGATGGAACTCTGACGAGCTGTGGAGTCTGAATGTTGAAACTGGCAGCCCTCATGGTGTGGGGGTTCCTCTGGCTTCTTAAGAGGCTCTATTGGAATGGCAGGCCAGGGCTAGAATCTGCCTTCCCTCCCAGGCACCTCATGATCATGATCAGCTGAGCACAGGGAGAGTGGGTAGTAGTTTTGTCCCATGTGTCTGAGTCTCTGGATCAGGCATACCTGGGCTAAATTTAAAATATTGAAAATAAAATGTATTAATATATAAGAGGTACATAGTTTTAAAATTGTTACTGGTAACAATTAAAATTGTTATGGTAACAATTGTTACTGGACATGTAGAGATATTACTGGTGCCTGCTTGAGCAAATCGATGAACAACGGGAAGACAAGTGATACAAGTGAAGTGATAGTTTTAAAAATTATTATGAGTATATAGAGACTTTTTAAGAATATAGTCAAATTTTACCATTAAGTCTGTTAAACAATATAGAGTTGCTCTTTAATTATAAAAATGATCAAAATGATAATAGTGAAGCTATTATACACACAGAAGATTATTTATATATTTTCAGATTCTTTTGCTGTTTTTGTTTCTTAGACAACACATTTTATTAATCCCTGAAAAGTAAGTTAGAAATAGAATGACATCAAAATTGGAAAACATTTCTTTAAATGTGTTTGCAAATTCTTAGGATATCTATTTTTAACGTGTAATGATTGATTAACAGGACCCATAGTTTCTGATATTAGTGTCTAAATTAGAACTCCTTATCTGCCATCTCTCTCAGGACAGATTTTCCATCTCAGTAGTTCCATATCACATTATAGTAAAATCCTGCTGCATTTTAAATCCTGTTTCAGGTTCCTGTGTGAACTTAACATCCCAAATATCTTGTTTCCTAAAGTGCGTAATGACATCCTTAATCATTTTAAAGTAGAACTTAGAGTTATATATTTTAAATTTATTATGTAAAATATCTTTTTATCTTTGGAAAGTACGGCATGCATTTAGACAAACTGCATGATAAAATACTTACAAGATCTTAGCCACATTTTTGAATAGGTATAAATATGAACTTCTTTGTCTTCTGATGGAGATACAGTGCTAACTGCAGTCCTAAAAGTATTTTCTAAGTTGTATTATAATGAAGTGCCATTTTTATAAACAAATACAAATAAATTGGGGCATTAAGAGCCTAAAATGTAAGACATATTAGAAAAGGTGGATTTCACATTTGTAGTTAAATAACAAAGATTTTACCACATTTCTTACTTGAAAAGTGTACAATTACTTATGTTCTATCATTTTAGTGAAATGAAGCTTTAAAAATAGTGAAATATATATTATTGGTTCACATAGAAAATACTTTTTTACTGTACACTGGAGGAAATTATTACCATTCATTTATTTACATGTTATGGTAAACCTGGAAAATAAAGTGCTGATGTGCTTTTTCTATTAAATCAAGTAAAAGGTCTGGGATAGTGTAGATAAATAGGGAATGTGGACCCATTTATAAATTGGCCTCATACCAGTATTTGACAGGATCAGTAGTGTTTAGGACTTGTATTTTATATCATACAATCTACTATAAGCAGAGTAACTGCAGTGCCAGGAACAGCAGTAATGGGACATAAATGTGGTGCTGCTCCTATAAAGCCCTCTCTGTTCTGTGCCCCCCATTAATTGAAAGGGGTTCTCAGATAGATGGGAATTCACAAGGATCTGAACATCCTCCAAGATTATGTTTGGGACTTGGAACGGTGCATCAGACTATTTCTCAAAAGAACTTTGCATCTTCAGAAATCATACAGACAGAATTTCATTAATTGATACTATGAATAAGACATAAAGCAGTAAGCACCAGTAAAGTGACCCTTGCTTTGTTCTGATTTGGGGGCTATACCCAGCTGTGCTCAAGATTGACATCTGGGTCTACACTTAAGGATGACTCCTAGAGGATAAGGGGGATATATATGGTTTGGGGAATTAAATCATGGTCAGCATTGTGTAAAGCAAGCAACTTATCTCATGTACTATCATTCTTATCCTATAATCTATAGATGAAGTAGGGTTTTTTTTTTTGGATGAATAAGAGGACTTCAAAATTCTTTCTTGCCCAAATATACTTTCTATCTTTATATTTGTGTCTCATCTCCCCACAGCTGAGTCATTACATTAGACACACTGAACTTGTTAAAGTTCATTATTGTTGAGCTCTGGGGTTCCCACAAATATCAGGAAATGAATTCCCTTCTACCTCCAAAGCCAATGTGGAATGGATGAAAACTCAGGAGTTTAGTGCAGTTCCTAAAGAGTTTTACTAATTACCAATAAACAAGCTCTGCTACTTCAATCCAAGATAATGGGATTCCCCAGACCTCTAGCTCTTGATCAGAACTCTAGCCATGCACTGAGGCCCAAATATCCCACCAAAGTGGATCCCAGTACCTCAAGTCAGTCCCCTTATATATCCAAAAGTAATCCTATCTTCAGGGAGGGTAGTGTCAACAAAGTTCAAGGAATCAGCTTCTACATATAGATGTAGGGCAGTACCACCCTAGAGTAGTACCACACTTGTCTCAGGTCTAAACAAATGATTATACCAGGGACTAGTCACTTTCTCTGAGATTATCTCTTATGTCAAAACACTGGAGAGAGAGAGAGAGAGAGAGAGAGAGAGAGAGAGAGAGAGAGAGAGAGCTGGTATAAAGTAATACATATCAATGGGTATATATTCATGGGAAGACACAACATAATTTTATGGGTTTCATGCAATCTAGATGGTACACACATGGTTCGACTATTTTCTGTTCTGCGCCAAGGTGATTCTGAGTGTGTTGTCCACCAGAAACGGTCATGTTCGCCTGCTTGAGGGTAAATTTGCATGAAGCTTCCTTTAATCTTAAGTGACAGTTTCAAGTAGCCAGGGTTGTAGTCTCCTGGTAAATTCTAACTGTCCCATGATGGGACAAGTGGGTATTAAGAGGAATTGTGCTTTATCTAGATAACATTGGAATCATAATAGAGATTATAGTAATATTTCAAAAGTTACTGATTCAGAGTGAAAATGACTCTTGTAGCTGTCACACCCTCCATCAGAGTTTGCATAAAAGAGAGATCTCATTAGCATGAACCCTTGCTTAAGACCATGTAAATAGCTTAAACTGTGAGTGGACTAAACAGCAAAGCTCCCAAGCTAGGTAGGCCTGTCATCCAAAAGTTCATTGCACATATCTTAACCTTTTTTCTTATTTAGATTTGTTTTTTTTTCACATTGGAATGGCATTGCTAATCTCATCGATAACTTTTGTCTTTAATATTTTTATTTCTAAATCATCTATTAGACTATGTTTAATATCAATCATATTTTAATATATTAATTCAGCCTCAACATGCATCCTTTACTTCACAATTGAGAGATTTTTCATGCTATTTTCTTCCCAGTTATTAATCATTTTCACACTCTTCAAAGAAAATATGCCCCGATGTGAATTTCCAGATGATTAGTAATTTTGATGATCAGTGCTGTTTACAATGGATGCTGTTTCACAAAGTGTCCTCTTTCTTTTTATATAGTCACCAAAATGTGTAATATCTATTTAAGTACTATATAAAATAAATTTCTCAAGTTATATTTACTCCCTGGTCAGGTAAAAATTAATAAATTTTACTACTAGGTAGAACATTGTATTATTCAATCGTATTTTTTTGTGTTACTTCTCTGAATGCAGCAAGCAACCCTGGTGAAATAGTTACAGACCCTTTTTGGGGAGTGGGTGGGGATTAATCCACTTGGCGGTGCTCAGGCAGTGCTGCCTTTCTCTTTGCATTCAGAGATCACTACTGCTGGACTCAGGGGACAATATGGTCCAGAATTGAACCGGATCATCCACATGTGAAGCAAGTATCTTAATTGCCACAGTATTATATCTGTGTCATACAGCAGGAGCTAAGGTGGAGAATGCCAGGTCACTTTAGCCAATCATCACACCCATGGGACAAATAGCCAATCAGAATATAGAAGGTGTTGCCAGTAGGGAGGGGTTGGCTACAGGAAAATGGTGTACAAGGCTCTCTCTTGCTCTCTTGCCAGCTTGCTCCCTCTCTGAGCACAGGCTCTCTGGTCTCACTTCCCAGATCAGTAGAGTGACATGCTCAGACACAGGACCCAATACAGGTAGGCCACCCAAAGCCAAGCAAGAACAGATACAAATACGGATTGAACTCAGAGGCCCAGGTTACAGTAGGGTTGGATGTCCAGGATAGCTCAGGTCCTGGTAGGGCTCACATGACCAGATAGTGGCAGGTAGGGAGTACAGAGACGTCGCCCATGTTCATGTGGCTGGAGGTTGGGAAAGCATACACAGGATAGAGAGAGCAGCATAGGGACAGGACCTGGCCATTGTTCAATGGAGTGGAGTAGACTGTGTGGGACAGGAGAGGGAAGTGGTCTACAGAACTGGGCAGTGTAAGGGACAGGACCAAGATATCATTCACAGGAAATAGGCCTAGACATCTGGGGAGGGATCTGGAGCAATAACTGTGCAATAAACTAATTTTCTTCTGAGTTATACAATGAACTAACATTCTTTCATCTGAGTTTTTATAGTCAAGCCTTTCATACAATTCTCAAGAACCCACTAACATAGGAAAATCTTTCACGTTAACACCTGGACCCTCTAGTTCTTGTTGCGTATTGTTGGGGTACCAGAGGATCCCCTGATGCTTTGGGGCCGGCAATAGTCCTCCTGACTTATGGACAAAGGAACAAGTCCACAGATACCCTGGCAATCAGTGACCATGAGCAATGTACCAGGCCTGTGCTTTGAGAAAAGCCTGAGGCAGGGGCTCTGCGAGGATCAAGAAAAGAGACATAAAGGGGAGCAGGAAAGCACCGGGATCAGGGGGTGAACCTTGAGTACTGAGTCCCACTGTCCTCGGCTTGTTCTATTTATTGCTTAGAGGCTGTAAACATAGCACAATAATCATTCTTGGTTGGATTAGACTTTTACATATCTGAGAGTGTTGGCCAAATGGAAATTTAAACAGGTTTAATTAATCATAAACATACAAATGAGTTTCCTTGGATGTAAACATAAAGAGGTGTAAAGCTCTTCACAGGGAATAAGCTTCTAGGAGAACAACCCCAGGGCTCTCCCATCTCTATAGTAGTCTAGATACCTTCCTGGAGGACCACCCAAAGACAAGGGCATTCCATCTAAGGCATATTGTGTTCTCCTTTGCTTCACTGGTAATTCATTCAAACAATCATATTACATTTATTTCTTAATAGTCTCTCTGCACTCATGGTAAAGTGTGACTTTTCCTGGGGATGATGCAGGCTAGCAGATAGGGATGGGACTCAGGGCAATGAACTTTCTGGGAATAAAACCATTAACCCTAAGGTTGTTCACCCTCACCTTTTGGATATGGAAACAAAAACCTAATATGACCTTTATCAACAACAGACTCAGTGGAAACTAGATCAACCCCCCCCTGTCCAGACCTTGATCAATTAACCCGCCATAGCCCAGCCCTCAGAAGACACCAAAGCATTCCAGGCCAAGAAGATAAAACTCTATAAAAGCCTCCCTGAACACAGAAAAGCATATGCATTAGCTGCCCAAGTCCATATGCTGCATGTGACCAAGCACCCGTGGTGCCAAAGCTCATCTGTAGTCTGCATCTTCCCTCAAGATGTGTACTTTCATATCTAATACTGGCATGAGTGTACTGGCATGCTTGCTACCTCTGTGAAAGCCCACATTTGGTCTTTTGCTCACTTTCTCTCCCTTCCTCTGAACCTCTCAATAAATTCTGTTTTACTTGTCTCCTCCTGAAATTCTTTAGGGAGGCAAAGACAAGAATCTGCAAGATCTGGGTAACGCTAGCCTTCCCAGAGTGTCCTCTAGGTGGATAGGGAGAAAGTGACCATTTCTCTTCTTCCTGCCTCACAGAAGCCACCAGTGGGGGCCAATCTACATCAAGGACATTTCATTATATGTCAGGTCAGGTTAGTTGTTCCTACAATCATCAGGTCAGGTTAGTTGTTCCTAACCCAACAGCTTCCTTAATTGGTTGCTTCTATATGGGCTCATGTCAGAGTGTATTTCATGATTGTGCTCTCAACTTATTACACTTTTTATCAGCTTTACCTAGGACATAAGGGACCTGTACAAAGAAAACTACAAAATGTTGCTTCAAGAAAGAAATAGGACATGAAGAAATAGAGATAAATCCCCTTCTCATGGAAAATTACTATTGTCAAAATTCAATACTCCCCAAAACATTATACAGATTCAATGCCATCCTGTAAAAACACCCATGACATTTTTCAAAAGAAATTGATCAAACACTCCTGAAATGACTCTTCTTTATCAAATACTTTTTTCTTTATCTTCTATTACTGGTGTACAATAAGGAGGAGAAATATATTGCCCGTCTTAAATATGCTTAGCATCTATGAATATGTCATCTCAGGTATTCTAAGATGACACCATTTAACTCAGAAAAAAAAGTGGAGGACATAAACTCTACTATTGTAACAATTCATTAATAAAGATAAGCCCATATAGGAAATTTTCACTTTGCATAGAACATGTTTAAAATAAAGGAAATGACTAAAATTTAAAATAAAAAGAGAAAATAAGACAAGAGTTCCAAAAAGATGTCTGAAAAGAAAATATTGCTGAATATCTAAAGAAATCTGTAATCTTTTAGCCTAATATATACAGTATTTCCTACAGTACATACATAATATATTTTTACACCTGCATAATTAATTATCTGTGTATATTCTTCAATCTGCATATGCTACTTAATATTTCGTATCAAATCTATTTAAATAAAGGAATAAGAGCTTATCAAAATTTGGATTCCTTAGAGCACTTAACAGATTTTAATTTAATCAGATAGAAGTGTCAGTAAAAATTTTTGAAATGTGTCAGTTGTTATAGCCAATGAATATTAAATCACTTAAAATATGAGGTGAATATTTCAGATGCATTTTCCTCTTAAGATTCAGGAAGGAAAGGTGCAGAAATTACACAGAAAGTCTGTAATGTACATATTTTCAAATATCAGTCTTTATCCTAACTATGAGCGAGCGCCCTCAGACCCTGTCATGGTGGGCAAAGACGCCCCAGGTCCATAGCAGTGCCAAAGTCGGGAATTTGCTGGATGGACAGCACCTCATGACCTTTCCCGAAACAGCAACGAGCTGTGCAGGAAACCAGCCCTGCTGGTGACGTGGGCGTGGGGCGGGAGCGTGGGAACAGCCATTCATCACCACTGCCTCTCCCGCGTCAGATGGGGCACCCAGTGATCTTAGGCGCTGAAGCTCTTTGGGACACGGTGCCCAGTACAGGCCCACGGAGAGACAAGGCAGGCGGTCCCTAGCTGTATCACAGTGGTGACACTCCCTGTTCTTGTATTCTTTGTATTTTTGGGTCCCACTCAGGGATGCTCCAGGCTTCCTCCTGGCTCTGTGCCCCGTCCTGGCTCCATGCCTAGAGATCACTCCTGGCAGGACTTGGGGCACCCTGTGGGTGCTGAGGATTGAAACCAGGTTGGTGGCATTGCGGACCATGAACCCTCTTGCCGTCCTGCATTTCCTTGTTTCATGTGGAGTGACTGTCATGTCGCACATGTTATTTGTGTGTCAGGGGCAAGTGCTTTCTTCCACGTTGGGTAAAACAAACTCTAAAATTCAGCAATTGGGAAGCAAGAATTTTCTTCCCTCTGGAACCCACTCTGTTGTGTCCCTCCCTGTCTGTCGCCACGTTGCCCCCATGATCCTTCTGGTGACCCACAGACAGCTTCATCTGCTCCTTAGCTCGGACAATGACAGGCAGCATCTTGGGTGATGGCTGGGTCAGGACTGGCCTCCGGCCTCCTGGGGAGCTCGGATGGATAGATTTAGGCCCCAGGTTACTCACAGCACAGGACTTGAGGTGTCCAGTTGTTACTATTCCAAATAGCTCTTTTTTTCTAACAGGTGTGTTTGGTTTTGGGCCACACCCGGTGGTTCTCAGGGCTTACTCCTGCCTTTGCTTAGAGCAGTCCTGGTAGACTCGGGAGGATATGAGGTGCTGGACCCCTGTCACCTTATGCAAGACAAGTGCCCCCACAATTATGTGGTTTCTAGTGAAGAATTTTAAGAGAAGTGACCTAAAAATCACTCAAACACGTGGGGCAGAGCTGCTACCCGCTCTCCCTGTGCTCAGCTGATCTTGAGGCACCTGGAGGAAAGGCAAGTTCTACCCCTGGCCCACCATTCCAACAGAGCATTGCCAGAAGCCAGAGGAACCCCCACACCATGAAGGCTGCCGTTTTCAACATCCGGACTCCACAGCTGGTCAGAGCTCCACCCAAGATAAAAGCTGATCTCTCCCTATTGTGGTTCATCAGTAAATGCATGCGATGAGAGCCACTTCTGAAAATATACCACCCCCACAGCAGAGTCTGTCAAACTACCCGTGTTGTATTTAATATGCCAAAACCAGTAACAATTATAGACCTAATTACCATGACCTGAGTGAATAGTCTGAGGCTCTTCAGGTTCTTGGAGCGCACAGATGCCCCTGGGCTAACCTAGCTCGCAACAGGACACGTGGAGATGTTACTGATGCCTGCATGAGCAACTCAATTACCAACAGGAACACAAGTGAGACAAGTGAAGTGATCTTAACTACCATTTTTTTTCATAATCTTGACCTGCATTCTAAATTAACAGATGCCTAGTCAATTCCCTCCAACAAAACCGGAGACAAGAGAGAATCAAATATTCATGTACCAGACCAGTGAAAAAAAACAATTAGCAACCAGATTTAGGTGTGCATAAGCAAAGAAAAAAGAGGAGGTTTATTTTGTGTATAGATAAAATAAAAATCTGAAGTAGAAAGTAGCAGCCAACCTAGTATTTTTGTGCTGTCTCTATGCTTTTAACTCACTAAAAAATCTGAAGCTGATGACATAGAATAATGAAGATAATACCATACTTAGATAACACCATACTTAGATAACACTATACTCAGATAACACTATACTTAGACAACCATAAAATTTCTACCAAAAAGCTCCTAGAAACAGTAGATCTACATAGTAGAGGACATAGTGCATGGATGAGTATGTAGTGTTTGCATGCACAGTGCCCTGCTTTGATCCTCAGCAACAGCACCTCACATATCTCACCCAAGTATCACCATGGTATGGTACTGGAGACCATGTCCAATCTCAAATTGTGAAAATTTGGAGGACAACTGAGCATCAATGTGTCCTCAGGACTAGCATTGACTATTTGACTGAATATCTTTAGCAGTGGTCCTGGAGTGACCAGAACCCTGCTTGGGAGGTCCTAAAACAAATGAAAAACCAATGCACTGATGTAATGAAGGGATCTACTAAGGACATAGTTTATGATTCTTTCAAATCACTCACTGATGACATGACCAACATATTTATGTAATATAGTTCATCTTAAATTTATTGTTCTTAGAATCTGATAAACTAATTTTCTAAGAGCCTATCACTCATTTATAATTAAGGTTTTTACCTGTGAAGAGAAGCATTAGTTGGACAAATTAGAGTCTCGCCCCTTATATTTAGGGCAATTTTTTTTCATAAGTAAAATTGGGAGAACTGTGAGCCTTAGAAAAATTATTCAAAGAAAACAGAAGCAAATGGAGCAAATGACTCATAAATTATAGTAAAAGGTAAAATTTTAGCTAGAAAGGAGGTAATATTTGAGATAAGCCTACTTACTATTTCCTTTCCAAAAAACAATGACAATGATTTGATACTTACAAAATGTTCATCATACTGAGTCTGACTGATATAAAATGCCACACATTCATTGTCTTGAGAATTTTTTAAATATATCTGTAACTTTCAGACAATATAGTGCTTTTAATAAATGCTCTACATTATGGTCCATCTCTTTTAAATCACATAATAGGAAGCTTGACTTTTTGCATCATCTTTTATTCACATTTATTATTTTAGTTCATCATTTGGAGTTTTTTGTGTTGATATTCAACTAAAACCTCTAGGCTACTGTTTTCCATCTTCAATACTTCTATTGATCATGATCTATATATTCAAATATTTTAAAACTAAAATCCTATTTAATGAGCATATTTAAAAATATCGAGATTATTTAAGTAGTAATAAGGGTAGAAATTTCAGTAGAATTTGACCCCAAATGTCAGGGAGCCACTGGGGTCCCCAACAATATCAGGAAAAGAGTTCCCTTCTACTTCCCATGCTGGCTGGGCATGAATGAAAACTCAGGAGTCCAATGCAGTTATAAAAGAATATCCTCACAGGTTCTGGTATACAATTAAGTAGCAGGAAAATCCCCCGAGTTTAGGTTCCTCACAGGCCCTGGCCACATGTAGTTTAGAATCCAAGATGGCTGCTACAATGTGCTAAGGCCCAACAAAGAAGGAAAGGAGAGAGGAGGTAGAGGGCAAAAAGGATCCAAAATGGCCAAAACCTTTCTTCTTTCTCCTCGTTTAATTTATAGATAGAAGCCTGCCACAAAACTTCCAGCCCAGCCCATTGGGGTCTAGACTATCTAGAGAGAAAGCCAGGTAAATGATCATATTGAAATGCAGATATTTAGGCGGGCCCTTTGACTCAAGCTTCATAATGCCAGCGTTCAGTCCCTGAGATCTGATCTCCCTAACAAAGTGAGGAGGGTTTGCATCTCTGAACCAGAAAGCAATTCAGAATGTAATTTGTAGAGAATGGCATTAATACTTCTTACAACGAACATATAGCCTGCTTATTCCAGACTCTAGATCCCAATAAGGTCTAAAATCTGTCAGAATAATTCACTTTGGCATTACCTTTAGAATCGAAGACATGTAAGTTTGCCTGGAGGTGCACTGCCATGACTTTTTGAACTAGGAGAATTGATTTACATTATGGTTGATCCAATGTGGCCAAGTACTCTTGGAATATGTATGTCACTCGCAGGGATCAGTGGGGATAGTAAGAGTATTGAACTGAGCAAGCAAGATTCATAATAAGATATTTATGCCATATAAAATTATGAAATCTATCTAATTCTGCCTAAGCTCCCATTCTGTCTGCTCTGGAGATCCCTAAGAGTTGCTCTAGAGCAGCTCTTAGCATAAGTTAAATGTAACAGGAGCCTCAAGCTCAGTAGGGCATGTCACTCAACACCCTAAGAAGAGAATGACTCCTTAGAACTTGTCTCTTAAAGGAAAATTCTAAGAGTTAGGTGAAAGGATATTTATGCCTTTCTTCAAAAAAAGTCTCTATTTTCACAGTCTGAAGTTTCTGTGGACTTAGAATTTATATAATGGCTTTAATGCACATATTTCTATTTTCTGGCCATTTCTAATATGTTTCTCTAGCCATACAGATAAAAATGAATAAAAGCCTTTACTACCATACCATTGTTTATATCTTTGTTTGAAAATGTGTGGCTTTGGTGAAATAGAAATGGGAGAAATAGAATAAAAATATAAACTGTATGGAGAAGGAGAAATTAGACATTGGTGGCAAACATAGTTTAACCAGTACAGATTGATTTATAATGATCTCTAGCCTCTGTAATGGTAAAACCACCCAATATTATTTGAATTTTATTGTTTTAAAAGTTAATGGAACAAATTAACCTAATTGATAGTAGAATTCTCATAGGTATAATAGAAACTTTTTTTTTAAACAGAAGAATAAAAATGGAGCATAAGAAATCAAAAGGGCCCTGTCAGTAGGTCAGGAAAGACAACAGATGACTTAGTAAAGGAATATTTTCAATCTTAATATTTTCAGTTTATTTTTCAAAGCACATTCCAATTCATGGGTCTTACATTTAATTTTCACTGATTATCTGGTGCCATTCTCTCAAATATTGCTGTTTGAATAGAATTATTACTTTAGCCAAATCTTAGGACATTATCTACATAGCTTATTTGATTCATGCCATAATGTAAAGTACTAGTAACATGATTTTGCTTCATTTATTTTAATCAATCAATACTAAATTTTTTCTCAATTTTCCACACACTAGGAGTCATTAATGATATGTGTGTATGTATATATACACGCTTTGTGCTACCAGTGATTAAACCAAGCATTGTACAATTGAGACTTGGACTCTACAACTGAATCACATCTTAGGTCTAGGCTTTGTTTTTCTATAGACATTTTTGAACATATATAAAGATGGAAAGCTTGCCATAAACTGTTGGTTAATTTAGTAGATGTAAAGCATAAACTGTACAAAAATGTAAAAATAATCAATTCTAGCTAGAAGTGAAATTCTATGTTGTAATTCATTTACTATATTTATAGAATAGAATATGGAATATATTCCAGAAAAACATTTAACATGTATCATTTAAAGGTAAAAAGCCAGTAAGAATATCAGAAAAATAGTGACATTAGATGGAGTGAAATTATTTAATCACCAACAACTTTGCATAATATGATAACATGCTTATCTTCTATATTTTTGCAAAGGAAAATATGGAGAATTTTAAAGCTTTGGAGCATAAATATAGGATTTATTTTACAAAATAATCTGATTTAGTTCAGAAAGACATAGGGATGTTTTTGTAGAAAGTGTCATACTAAAACGATTTTCAAAAAGATAACTTATACAAATCACTTGTCACTTGTCTTCTCATTGTTCATCAATTTACTTGAGTGGGCGCCAGTAAATCTCCATTCATTGGGAATGAAGTCCATTATTGTTACTGTTTTTGGCATATCAAATTCACCATGGGTAGCTTACCAGGGTCTGCCATGGTTCTGGGTTCATCCCAGGGGGCACAGGGGGCCCAGTCTTTTTCTATGTCAGACCATCAACCATCCAGAGACCAAGGGGCAGAGCCCTGGGTGTAGAAAAGCCTGTCTTCTGTCTGCGACCTGCTGACACAGCCTGTCACTGCAGCCACACCTGTAACACCTCAAGGGGCAAAACTTACACAAATAAAAAAAAAATGTAGAAGATTTTATTTAAATCATAAAGAAAACATACAAATGGTATAACTGGCTCAGATATTAAATTACAAGTGAACAAGGGATGGGTCATATTTGACAATGGGATCGTTACCACAAGCCTCTAGAGCAATTAGTTCAGAAAGCAAGTTTTATAACTTCTATAGTTTTCTAATTAGTGAGTTAGAATCAGTAAATGAAGCATAGTTTTAAATACAAGAACAGAACAATTGATGGATATGCACTTAAAAACTTACTATAAAGTTACAAGTTGGTTTGAGTGAGAGAAGAAATAGAGACAATGAAATAAAAGATGGAGTGATACCTGAGTGTAGAACCATAAATAATCCCTTACTTCATCTGAATGTGGTCCAAAATAATGCCACCTCCTCAAAAAAAAAGTTATAAAAATTTTATATGTTAACATAGGACAAATTCAAAATGACCTAGTTAAAGAAAAACATTTATAAGTACAACACTAAAAACACAAGCTCTGAAAACAATAGATAATATAAACTTGATTAAAAGTTAAAATTGATGATATGTGAATGACACTGTCAATAAAATGAGAAGAAGGTGTCAGAGACTTAGTATAGTGGGTAGGGCACTCCTTGGACATAGTAAACCTGGATTTGATCCCTGGCACCCATATGGTCCCCAGTGCTCTGCTTGGAGTGATTCTAAGGCATAGATCCAGTAGTAAGACTGAACACAACTAGGTGTAGCCTAGAAACAAAACAAGAAGAAAAGCAAAGAAAATGAATACAAGTTACATATTTGGAGATACTATTTACAAAAGACTATTTATTTGTCTATCTGGCTTTGTGCTCAGGAATTCCAGCTGACAGTGCTTAAGGAACCATATGTGATGCCAGGTATCAAACCTGTACGGCTACATGTAAGGCAAATGCCCTACCCACTCTGCTATTGTTTTGCCCCACAAAAGACTCTTTAATAAAGGATAATTATTCAAAGTACAAAATACACGTGTCTAAAACTCAAAACTTAGGAATCAAATAATTCAATGTTTAAAATGGGTAACAGTTTGCATTAGTCCCTCATCAAAAGACATATAGGTATAAATGAGTTTGATCACTTGATCACTTGAATTCCGTTATTCATCGATTTGCTTGAGCGGGCCCCAGTAACATTTCCATTGGACCCTATCACGTGCCATTGTAGCCCAATGACATCTGGTTGATTCAGGAATATGAAGAGCCTCAAACCGTTTCTTCAGGGTCTTGACAAGAAAGTCTGACCATCTTGTAGGTGGGCGGCCACGTGATCTTTTGACATCCTATGGGATCCAGTCGGTAACGGCTCTAGTCCAGTGGTTGTCTCCAAATCGCATTACATGTCCAACCCATCTGATTTTCGATGCCTTGGCAAACGAGACAGAGTCCCTGATTCTGGAATAGCAATGGAGGTCAGAACTCCGGATTCCTTCTCTCACTTGAGTGAGGCGTGATATTCCAAGCATAGCTCTTTCGATTCCTCTCTGGGAGACCCGAATAGCATTCTCACCCTGCTTTCATAGGGCCCAGGTCTCTGAGGCGTATGTTAATGCAGGGAGAACAGTGGAGTCAAAGAGATGTGCCCGGAGCCGGAGGTTCTTTGTCCTTTTAGCTATTTCTTCGATGCCTTTGAAGGCATTCCATGCTGCTCTCTTCCTCCTGCGCAGCTCAGGCTTTAGGTCGTTCATCATGTTGATTTCTTGACCCCGGTACACATAACTGCTGCATTCAGAGATGTTTGTTCCATTGAGAGTAAATGGGGCCTCTGGAACTAGTTTATTCTTCATAAACATAAATGAAATAAGAAAGGCAAACAAGGAGTTCCTGATAAAATGAGTTTGATAACACACATTTTGTACTATGAGTCATATAAGAGGAACAAATTAAAACATGATGTCAGTACAGACATCCTAAAATAGCTGAAATAGAGAAGGCTGACAATAACTAATATAGGCTGTCAACAATTTGAAACAACAGGAATGTTCACAGGTTGCTATTTGGGATTAAATATAGAAAAGTCTATTTGAATGAAATTTTGGCAGTTTCACAAAAACATATACATACTTGTATGATCCAGCAACCATATTCCATGGCATTTAATCAAATGAGTTGAAAGTAAATCTCTATACAAAACATGTTCCAAACATTTATACCTTTATTCATGAATGTCAAATTTGTAAGGTACTAAGTCCTTTGAGAGATGGGTGATGGTTCATCTAAGTAATGAAATATTAGTAACATTATGCAAATGAGCTCTCTAGCTTGAAAACATGCAAAGAAACTTTAAAGGTATCTTATTAAGTAAAATAAGCCAGTCAGAAATATTATACACCGTATGAATCCAAGTATATGGTATTAGGAAAAGGGAAAATTCTGAAAATGCCCAAACCTTGGTCCACCACCCTGGCAGAACCTCACAACAAGCCAGACGACCCCCCCAACCCACTCCATGGGCGCCCGCCATTTTCCCACATCCGGACTTCCCTCTCTTCAGAACTCCACCCAGCCGACCAGCCCATCACAGCCCAGCTTGCGCGCGCTTGCGGCCGTGGCGTTCATCAATACATGCTTTATTTGGAGGTGTTTAAATAATATGCCTCCCTAGACGGCAAGCCTAGCAAGCTGCTCGTGTTGTATTTGACATGCCAAATGACAGTAACAATTATATTAGGTCATTCCCATGACCTAATATAATGGTTTAAGCTCTTTATGTTCCTGTAGCAAGCCGATGCCCTTTGCTCTACTGGCATGAGACAGGACATATGGAGGATATTACTGGTGCCCGCTCTAGCAAATAGATGATTAACGGGAAGATCGTGGATCTGGATCGTGATCGCCCAAACCCATGTGTGAACACTAAGGCAAATGGTAGAGTTTGTGTTATTATGATGTTGGGGGTCACACATAGGATCATTGACTGCATGAAATCTCTGTACCTCCCTTTTCATTTGCTTCTTGAATTTAAAATTTCAATAAAAGTAAGATATTTTACACTGACACTACTTTGTAGCATCTTTAATTTTGACCTTGTTCATTGTTTCCCCTCAATTTTTGTCTTAAGGAATTAGTGTCACACACATAAAGAGGACATTGCATAGCTTTTTCTGAACTAAATTTAGCTCTCTCATTTGCCCTGCAGTACAGATATTACTAACACTTAAAAAGACAAACTTTCAGCTAGGTATTTAAACCCGTGTAACAATTCTAATATTCCTCATATTATTATTTACCTGAATATTATAGTATTGAATCACCTCTAAATCCTGACACTTTCAATTCAAACCAGTTAATAAGAACATTTTGACCCCACAAAATCAAATAGAAAACTGTCTCTATTTTGTTCATGCTAGTTCATGAAAACATAAATCTAATATTATTTGCTAATAAATTCACTTGTATCACTTGTATCACTTGTCTTCCCATTGTTCATTGATTTGCTTGAGTGGGTACTAGTAACATCTCCATATGTCCTGCTGCATGCTAGAGTAGCCCAAGGGCATCTTCTCACTCCAGGAACACGAAGAGCCTCAGACCATTCTTTCAGGTCATGGGAATGGGGTCTATAACTGTTACTGATTTTTGGCATATCAAATACAACACGGGTAGCTTGACAGTCTCTGCTGTGTGGGTGGTATACTCTCAGTAGTAGGCTCTTATCTCATACATTTACTGATCAACCGCAACATGGAGAGATCGGCTTTTCTCTTTGGTGGGAGTTCTGATGAGCTGTGGAGTCTGGATGTTGAAAATGGCGGCCCTCACGGTGTGGAGATTCCTCTGGCTTCTGGCAATGCTCTATTGGGATGGTGGGCCAGGGCTAGAGCCCGCCTTCCCTCTTCGTATGCCTCATGATCAGCTGAGCACAGGGGAGGCTGGTAGCAGCTCTGCCTTGTGTGTCTGAGTCTCTGCTAATAATTATATTTTAAAAAATTAAACTGGATTTATTAAGCAGAAAATACTGTCACTGACTTGTGATTTTTTATTTAGTACAAATTATACCTGAGGTAAAATGATAACAATGTAGAAATTATCCTAATTACCACAATTTTACAGAAGCAATATACACAAATAAGTTTATATACAGATAGTATACACTTATTTGTAGTAATAAGTGACTTGGAGCTGCTTTTTAGAGAAAAAGAGGTATAAACTATTGTTAAAAATTTCATCAAGAGTGTCCAATAAGAATCCAAACTTTTGGATGAATTTATGATATCTGTATAACTGTTATAAAATATAAGACTCCTTCCAAAAATAAAAAAATGAAAATTTAAAAAATGCTTTCATATCATTATGTCAAACATGCAATCTCATAAACAAATTCCTGGAGGAAGTAGGCAATGATAAAATTCCAACATTTTATTTAGAAATAATAAAAAAATTAAAAGTGGTAAACCTTACTCAGATAAGTTCTGTTACCCCTAAGAAGGACAAATTGCAATTATGCAGGTGATCAAATATCTGTAATTGATTAATTTCTAAAATCGACATTGGTTTCCTTTCCATAAACTAAGATATTTTTATGTATTTTAAAGTAGATGCTAAGTACCCAATATATAAAATGTCAATTTTATAAAGAAGTGTGTCAATAAATATTATTTATTTCCTGCTTGGCAATGAAACTGGTATATTGAAAATATGGTTTATCATCAAAATTGATCCTCTTGATTTTTAGTTTGTTCGGT